>CM051240.1:40424598-40434128 GCA_027917425.1 Gastrophryne carolinensis | reverse complement strand
ACCAAGCTATGCGTAAATTGTTCTCCACCATTTACTTGGCGAGTTTGGCTTTTCCGTAGGTAAGACGTTTCGGAGCAAACAACCTTCAAAATGACAACCATATACTTTGGCTGCGCACACATTGCAAAAAAGAACAACCAAAAACGTGCTTACATGCAAACGCACATCTACAACAACTTTTTTTTATGTGTATATAGTTCTATTTTTTCTTATATTTTATTTATTTTGTACATAAGGACATTGATTTAGCAGCAGGAGAGCGAGAGAAACGTGTGCTACTTTTACGGAGAGGAACCTGCCATTCACTTGAAAGGAATGGACCGTTTTCTCTCCTAAAAAGTAGCAGTTTTTCACCTGGTGCAGAATTAATCCTGTTGCTATGGAAGTGTAAGTGGGGGGGGCATAGGTAACTAGGCATATTCCATGGGGAATGATGGGTAAGTTTAGGGGGACTCCTGGGTGACTACAGGAGGGGCGAGTATTGATAAATGTAACACACCATAGCAACCAGAAATACAACCTAATGAGATACAATAGAGACACATGAACACATGTAAAAATAAGGGCCTTATTTATCAAGGGATAGCGCCAGGTAGGGATAGCTATCGGCGGCTACCGACTCCAGAACGCCAGGCTGCGAACACAATCACGCATTTATCACGCTAAATGAGGCTAGCGCCGGCGAGAGCGTCAGCTAGCGCGGGATTCATCATGTTGCAGACTTCAGCGAACAGCGCCGCTGCTAATACCATCACAGCGCCAGGTATGACCTCTCGCTACCTGGCGCTCTCCAATGCATTTCAATGGAGCAATCTTTAAATATTCATAATTAATTGATATTAATGTTTTTTTTTTTTTTTTTTTAATGTCAAAAATTCGGTGACCACTTCTGCAATGTTATATCTTTTTTTAAGGTAAAAAAAAAAAATTAAAAAAAATTTGTGCAGAACTGAGATTACAGGTCTGATATTAATGTATTCATATTACAAAATGTTTATAAAAAATTGTTTATTATTTTTTTCCTAAAATATGGTTGTTTGGGGGTTAAAAAACTACTTTTAACACATCACCGCCAGCGCTCTGGGGTTTAACCTCCCTGGCGTTGTGAAAAAGACAAATGCAATGGTAACGAAAGCGTTGCCATTGCATTTGTCTCTGACACACGGCTCCGCCCCCATGAGCCTCTGCAGCTCACAGAGACGGAACCCGGAAGCGGAGACGGACGCCGCAGCCGCGGCTCTCACCTGCGATCGCGGC
This sequence comes from Gastrophryne carolinensis, assembly GCA_027917425.1. Taxonomy (NCBI): domain Eukaryota; kingdom Metazoa; phylum Chordata; class Amphibia; order Anura; family Microhylidae; genus Gastrophryne; species Gastrophryne carolinensis. Next base: position 40,432,871 of record CM051240.1, on the reverse strand, counting down.
GGAGACATCACTGGATCGCAGGGAGAAGGTAAGGAGGCTGCGCCGCCCGCTCTTGCTCCCAAATCGATCCCGAGCGTGACTCGGGGTTACCGCCACTTACAGCGCAAATTAACCCCGAGTCACGCTCGGGATCGCCGCCAAGGGGGTTAAACATGCATTTTACAGCGCGAGAATTTTTTGAGCGTGATTTGTTAATGAATATGGTGGGAGCCGTTCGCTATGGCCATTCGCTGTCATGCGCTCCCATACAGCGCGGAACCTGTCAAATAGCGACTCCTAACTCCGTATTCAACATTACCGCACACCGACTGAGTCGCTGTCAACAACCGAACAACGGCCAAGCACAGCGAATACTAGCGGGCGCTGTGAAAATACCGCTACTAGAGATGAGCGAACCGGTTCGGACGAACCGGAATTCGCTCCGAATTTCAGGAAATATTCGATTCGGCACGAACCCGAATATTTTGTGGTTCGTGCCGATCGAATTTTTCCTGAAATTAAAAAAAAAAAATGCCGGCATGTTGGGATTTCAAAAAAAAGCAAACACTTACCTGCAGGTCCGGAGCGTGGAGGCCGGCGCCGCTCTCAGCTGTCATCTGAGGGCGCGTCATCAGAGCGCCCGCTCCCACCATGCCGGCAAAAATGCTTTTTTTTTTTTTTTTTTTTAAATGCCGGCATGGTGGGAGCGGGCCGGCCGGCTTTACCGGCCCGCCGGCCGGCTCCGCTGTCAGCGGAACCGGCCGGCCCGCTCCCACCATGCCGGCATTTATGATGGGGAACTTCGTAAAAGTTCGATTCGGCCGAACCCGAATTTCTTTGTGAAATTCGGCGAATCGGGCGAATCGAACTTTTCAAAAGTTCGTTCATCTCTAACCGCTACTGTCGCTCATCTGTCGCTACCTGGCGCTATTAATAAATCGGTCTCCCCGTTAACTGTGGTGAAACAAATAAGAATAAACATTACCCATAAACAGTTACAAAAATTAATTAAATAAAAAAGGTGAAAGGAAAGGCAAGTATGAAGTGACATAAATGACACATATATCACAATAAAATCAAATAAAGACAACATAATAAATCATAAAATCTAAAAGCAGTAAATATCTTTTTGCATAGATGCTTATACATCTGCCTAGGGGAGAAAGCAATTGGTTTTAAATACTTATGCCACTTTAACCCATAGTGCTATGTATGATTAAATGCTCGCTGTCAGCTTGGCACCCCTTTATAGACAAGTACTGAAGGTCCCGGTTGCTGTAGTCAACAGAACAAATGAATGTCTGACAATATGTTCTGCCAGTGTTTTTTTAAAAAATTCACAAAGCTAAAAGTCCAACTGATTTCTTCATTAAAGTGGACCAACACCCACCCCTGATCGGCCCGGGAATCTATAAGATTCCCGGGCCGATCAGCTCCCTCCCCGCTGTGTGAAACCCCCCAGAAAGCCCCTAAATCTTACCTTATCGGCGACGGACAAGCGCCGGATAAGCCGCCTCCCACTCGTCCCTCTAGCAGGGCGCGCACCGCGTCGGCCGTTTGTAAGAGGGACGCGCGAGATGCGGTGGCGCCGGCTTATCCGGCGCTTGTCCGTCGCCGATAAGGTACGATTTTAGGGGCTTTCTGGGGGCTTTCACACAGCGGGGCACCCCCGATCAGAAGTGGACCAACACTCAGGATAGTGAAAATCCTGGGTGTTGGTCCACTTTAAAGCATCACAGCCATTTATACACTGGGCATCCTGCAAATGCAGCTCTTGGAATAAGCTCTAACAGGCTGATTCATTACTAGCGCCAGCTATCGGCAGATGAGCGTCTGTACAGAGGCGCTAAGAACGACCGCTAGTAGACCCTGTGATCGGCTATCGGGTGCTGTAACAGAGCGCCTCAGTCGCTGTAGTAACCTGTCCGGCATTGATGAATGAGATGTATGTTGGGGCGTTCTAACACCAGTACAGCGTTGCAGGGAGCGAGAGGTAGCGCCAGCTCATTGCAACCGACTCTCAGCGACGCACACCATATTCAACAAAAAAACACACAAACACAGCGTCGGCGCTCTGGATCTGGTCGCTATATCATAGAGCGCCAGACGCTGTGTTATTAAAGTCTGTTTTTGAACACATTTCCACCAGTAACAAAGCGAAAACACATGGAATGACATTGTTGTAACATTGTAACATTAATACGTTAATGCCAGACCTGTAATGACAATTCTGCATAAAAATATAAAAAATCAAAAATGTTTTCAAAAAGGACTTTTTCTAGGCCAAGAGAGGTCACACAATTATTTGAGAGAAAATTGTTTTATTTAAAACAAAAAAACAGTTTAAACAGAAGAAAAGTAACGTCCATTGAAATGTATGGGAGAGTGACAGGTAGCGACAGGTCTTACCTGGCGCACTGGAAGCTAGATCTGCGGCGCTATACGCCGAGCAGCCTGTAATGATGAATCAGACGCTACATGACGCTGTTAGACTCCCTCACCAGAATCGCTTTCATAAATGTGGTATTGCGTACAGCGCCCAGCGTTCACCAGACGCTGCCTGCCGCTATGAGGCGCTACCTGCCGCTATCCCTTGATAAATAAACCCGTAACACTAATTATGCAGCTTAAGGATCTTTTCATGGGGGGGGGGGGGGGATTCAGGGGATGCTAGTTAAAAATGTGAGTTTTGGTCTGCTTCAAAGAGGACCAAAACCTTCTTTGTTTACCTTACTTGCCCAAGCTTTGATGCTCCTCCCTCAAGGTGCATCTCGATTTTCAATACACCGCTGTGTGTAACCCACCAGGATTCGTCTTAGGCCCTTATTTAACAAGGGATAGCGCCAGGTAGCGAATGGTGAGCGAACGGTAATGACGCTCACCGCCACGAGAACGCCGGCTCCCCACCACAATCACACATTTATCAAGCCGATCCTGCTTAGCGACTGACAGAGCGCCAGATAGCGAATCATTCATCATTATTCCAGCCTCACCCCACAGCGCCAGCGAGCGACCTTGAACAGCGACAGGTATGACCTCTCGCTACCTGGCGCTCTCCAATACATTTCAATGGAGCAATCTTTAAATATTCATAATTAATTGCTATTATTTATTTTTTTTTAAATGTCAAAAATTCTGTGACCACTTCTTCAATGTTAGATAATTTTTTTAAGCTAAAAAAAAAAAAAATTTGTGCAGAATTGATATTACAGGTCTGATATTAATGTATTCATATTACCAAATGTTTTGAAAAACATGTTTTTTTTTTTTCTAAAAATATGGTTGTTTGGGGGTTAAAAAACTACTTTTAACCCATCGCCGCCAGCGCTCTGGGGTTTAAACAAGCATTTCACAGCGCGATAATTTTTGGGGCGTGATTTGTTAATGAATATGCTGGGAGCCGTTCGCTATGGCCGTTCGCTGTCATGCGCTCCCATACAGCGCGGAACCTGTCAAACAGCGACTCCTAACCCCGTATTCAACATTACCGCACACCGACTGAGTCGCTGTCAACAGCCGAACAACGCCCAAGCACAGCGAATACTAGCGGGCGCTGTGAAAATAACGCTACTGTTGCTCATCTGTCGCTACCTGGCGCTATTAATGAATCAGCCTGCTATACTCACATTGATCTTTGATTACGTGCATGTGTGGGCTTTTAGCGGCATCCCCACTCTGTGGAGGAAGCGGGGCGCTGAGCCCTGTGGCATTCCTGTTCCCTCCATCCCATGCTCTCGGCAGAGCTTAAAGTGATCCTCAACCCAGAAAGGAATTTTATGTTGTCACTTTCTATCCCCAGCCCAGTCCCCCAAAACAACCCGCGTTTCTTTTTGTTTTGCTAAAGCCTTTTCCCAATATTCATAACAACACAAACTGGATGCAGGCGGCCATATTGCTCCCTTGGTGAGCAGCCTCATCCCCTGATGCTTTCCAGCGATGATACATTCAGTTACAGTACACACAGCTCATCATTGTTCAGCACTTCAACCTAACTGTCATTATGTAAAATTTTTGTTGTAACTGAATGAATAAGCATATGGCTGAAATTTGGACATCATACTACTTCACTGTAAGTGTGTGTATCGCATGATGAAGCTGGAAAGCCCCCTGCAGCACATGAGCCATGGGAGCTATTCCATGCTACTGGTCACATGACTGATGGTCAGGAGCTGCAGTTTTTATTAACGTTTTATACTGTTAACGTTCTATCTATGTAAGGTTTTTTCTTTTGGTTGAAATTTGAAAATCAAAATTTAGCTTCAACCTAATCATTAGTGTACATCCCGAACTTTGTAACCTTCAGAGACACATTCATTTGTTGTCCTGATTTGTCCACACATGCCCAGAACAGTGGGTGCCCTAGAATGTCGCACATTAGGCAAATCCCTACCCCCTCTGAAGCAGATCCTCTATCTCCAAGTTTATATGGTAGGCTCTGATATGGCAGGAAAGTGTGCTGGCTTACCAGTCAGTGTATTTACAGCTTCCAGCTCAATACTCAGAGGCCGATTCATTAATAGCGCCAGGTAGCGACAGATGAGCGACAGTAGCGGTATTTTCACAGCGCCCGCTAGTATTCGCTGTGCTTGGCCGTTGTTCGGTTGTTGACAGCGACTCATTCGGTGTGCGGTAATGTTGAATACGGGGTTAGGAGTCGCTGTTTGACAGGTTCCGCGCTGTATGAGTGCGCATGACAGCGAACGGCCATAGCGAACGGCTCCCAGCATATTCATTAACAAATCACGCTCAAAAAATTCTTGCGCTGTGAAATGCTTGTTTAAACCCCGGAGCGCTGGCGGCGATGGGTTAAAAGTAGTTTTTTAACCCCCAAACAACCATATTTTTTGAAAAAAAAACAAGTAGTATGAGTTGTAATATGAATACATTAATATCAGACCTGTAATATCAATTCTGCACAAATTTTTTTTTTTTTTTACCTTAAAAAAAATATCTAACATGGCAGAAGTGGTCACAGAATTTTTGACATTTAAAAAAAAAAAAAAAAAAAAATACATTAATAGCAATTAATTATGAATATTTAAAGATTGTTCCATTGAAATGCATTGGAGAGCGCCAGGTAGCGAGAGGTCATACCTGTCGCTGTTCAAGGTCGGACGCTGGCGCTGTGGGCTGAGGCTGGAATAATGATGAATGAGTGGCTATCTGGCGCTCTGTCAGTCGCTAAGCAGGATCGGCTTGATAAATGTGTGATTGTGGTGGGGAGCCGGCGTTCTCGTGGCGGTGAGCGTCATTACCGTTCGCTCACCAGTCGCTACCTGGCGCTATCCCTTGTTAAATAAGGGCCTCAGAGTGTTGAAAGTGTTTTAACCTCCCTGGCGTTGTGAAATAGACAAATGCAATGGCAACGAAAGCGTTACCATTGCATTTGTCTCTGACACACAGCTCCGCCCCCATGAGCCTCTGCGGCTCACAGAGACGGAACCCGGAAGCGGGGACGGACACCGCAGCCACGGCTCTCACCTGCGATCGCGGCGGAGACATCGCTGGATCGCAGGGAGAAGGTAAGGAGGCTGCGCCGCCCGCTCTTGCTCCCAGATCGATCCCGAGCGTGACTCGGGGTTACCGCCACTTACAGCGCAAATTAACCCCGAGTCACGCTCGGGATCGCCGCCAAGGGGGTTAAAGTGATATTTTAGGCAAAGGCAATTATTAGACCATTGTGTCGGGCTACGTTTGGCACTATCCTAAACTGTTTTAATTTTTAAAATGAAGAAATAGCCGAGATATCCAGGATTACAGCTGTACCTCGTGATTTCTCTTCTGAAGCATGTGGGCATGGCCTTTGGAGCTGTGATGTGTCATAATAACCATCATAATGTTAAGGGTGGCCCTGGGAGTGAGAGCGCTTGCTAGGATGAGGCTGGGTGGGGAGGGTTTCGTCGTGCTTGAATGGCTGCTCTGAGAGTGCCATTCAAGCCATCAGTACAGGGGGTTGAACTAGGTCCTCAAGCTGGTATTGGTGGCCCACAATGGCAGGGTGGCACTGGAGGGACAGACAAGGAAGTATATTTCCTCATTCAGGGCACCAAGCTGTGAGGAGGCACAGCACCGGAGGAACGATTGGCAAGGTAAGCTGGCACACTTCCCTACCTGACCAGACAGGCCGCCGAGCCACACAGCAAGGGTCTGCACGCCACAGGTTCGGGACCAGTGTTATACAGTGTTATATGACATCCCAGAGTCAACTGCCCATATCTGCAGATAAAATAGAGGATCATATGACCGCTCTTGCTTGTATAGATTGTATTCTATATCAGAAATCTTTCTCTGGGTTGTTATATAGACATAATCAATGTGTACAAGGAAATGGCAAATGATTGTATTCAATGTATCCTTTAAAGTGGACCAAAACCCACCGTGATCAGCCCGGGAATCTTATATTGATTCCCTTCCCCCGGGGCATCCAAAATCAGCATGCCCCGCTGTGTGAAAGACCCCAGGTCGCCCCATTCACTTACCTTGCTTCCCAGTCCAACGGCGCATGCGCGAGCTGCGGACGCATCCCCGCTATCCCTCTAGCAGGGCGCATGCCCTTTTGTGAATGGCTGGAGCAGGCACGCGCTGATGCCGGGGGATGCAGCCATCACGACACTCAAACGTAGAGGCCGATTCATTAATAGCGGCAGGTAGCGACAGTTGAGCGACTGTAGCAGTATTTTCACAGCGCCCGCTAGTAGTCGCTGTGCTTGGCCGTTGTTCGGTTGTTGACAGCGACTCAGTCGGTGTGCAGTAATGTTGAATATTGAGTGAGGAGTCACTAATTGACAGGTTCCGCGCTGTATGGGAGCGCATGATAACGACTGGCCATAGCGACCGGCTCCCACCATATTCATTAACAAATCACGCTCAAAAAATTCTCGCGCTGTAAAATGCATGTTTAAACCCCAGAGCGCTGGCGGCGATGGGTTAAAAGTAGTTTTTTAACCCCCAAACAACCATATTTTTGGAAACCAAAAAAAACAAGTTTTTAATAACATTTTGTAATATTAATACATTGATATCAGACCTGTAATATCAATTCTGCACAATGTTTTTTTTTTTTTTTTACCTTAAAAAAAAATAACATGGCAGAAGTGGTCACAGAATTTTTCACATTAAAAAAAACAAAACACATTAATATGAATTAATTATGAATATTTAAAGATTGCTCCATTGAAATGCATTGGAGAGCGCCAGGTAGCGAGAGGTCATACCTGTCGCTGTTCAAGGTTGGACGCTGGCGCTGTGGGCTGAGGCTGGAATAATGATGAATGAGTCGCTATCTGGCGCTATCTCAGTCGCTAAGCAGGATTGGCTTGATAAATGTGTGATTGTGGTGGGGAGCCGGCGTTCTCGTGGCGGTGCCCGTCGTTACCGGTCGCTCACCAGGCGCTACCTGTCGCTATCCCTTGTTAAATAAGGGCCTTAGACGACGTGCCGTCAGCGGCTCAGAGCGCGCTGATTGGATGAGCGCCCACACATGCGCTGTAGGACCGGGAAGAGGTGAGTTGACTTTGGCGATCTGGGGTGCCCCAGGGGAAAGGACCAAAACCCAGGATAGTCAAAATCCTGGGTTTTGGTCCACTTTAAGACTTTGCCCTTAATTCAGTAAGAGTTAAAAAAAATTCTAATGGTAGTAAAAAAAAAAATCACAAAAAGGTGAAAAAAGCCTGAGAATTTGTCTGTTGCTGAATCACCGTCTAGGAAGACAATAAAAGCCAATGGCACTTTTACTGCAGTGTAAAAAGACTGAAAGGGGCCATTGGCTTTCATTCAATTCCAATGCTTTTTGCTCCTAAAGTGATTTTTTTACTCTTACTGAATCAAGGCTTTTCTTTAAAAAAAAAGTTTGAAAACAGAAAGGTGGAGGTGTTTTGTAATGAGAGAGGTGCTTCCATTGTTTTTCCTGTTGTGGAGATAATCTTGTAACTTTGGGCCTTATTTAACAAGGGATTCATCATTATTCCAGCCTCACCACATAGCGCCAGCGAGCGACCTTGAACAGCGACAGGTATGACCTCTCGCTACCTGGCGCTCTCCAATGCATTTCAATGGAGCAATCTTTAAATATTCATAATTAATTGTTATTAAGGTTTTTTTTTTATTTTTTTAAATGTGAAAAATTCTGTGACCACTTCTGCCATGTTAGATATTTTTTTTAAGGGAAAAAAAAAAAATGTGTGCAGAATTGATATTACAAGTCTGATATTAATGTATTCATATTACAAATTTATTTTAAAAACTTTTTTTTTTTGGTTTCCAAAAATATGGTTGTTTGGGGGTTAAAAAACTAC
>CM051240.1:40174598-40414598 GCA_027917425.1 Gastrophryne carolinensis | reverse complement strand
GGGCTTGAAAAGGAGAAGGTTAAATGGGAAAGCGAGAAAGAAAAAGGATAGAGAGAAAGAAAGAAAGAAAGAAAGAAAGAAAGAAAGAAAGAGAAAGATGGAGATAAAGAAATCTAGAAAAAAAGTCAAAGAGAAAGAAAAAGAGGATGAAAAAGAGGAGAAAGAGGAAAATGGAGAGTTCATGAAATAAAAGAGGAGAAAAGGAAAGAGAAGGTTAGAGTGTTGACTAGGGCTTGAAGAAGAAAAGGGGAAATTGGAAAGAGAGAAAGAAAAAGGAAAAAGATAGAAAGAAAGAAAGATGGAGAGAAAGAAATCTAGAAACAAAGTCAGAGAGAAAGAAAAAGAGGATGAAAATGGGGAGAAAGGGGAAAATGGAGAGCTCATGAAATAAAAGAGGAGAAAAGGAAAGAGAAGGTTAGAGTGTTGACTAGGGCTTGAAGAAGAGAAGGGAAAACGGGAAAGAGAAAGAAAAAGGGTAAAAAAGATAGAGAGAAAGAAAGATGGAGAGAAAGAAATCTAGAAAAAAAGTCAGAGAGAAAGAAAAAGAGGATGAAAAAGGGGAGAAAAAGGAAAATGGAGAGCTCATTAAATAAAAGAGGAGAAAGGGAAAGAGAAGGTTAGAGTGTTGACTAGGGCTTGAAAAAGAGAAGGGGAAATGGGAAAGAGAGAAAGAAAAAGGAAAAAAGGTAGAAAGAAAGAAAGATGGAGAGAAAGAAATCTAGAAAAAAAGTCAGAGAGAAAGAAAAAGAGGATGAAAAAGGGCAGAAAGAGGAAAATGGAGAGCTCATTAAATAAAAGAGGAGAAAAGGAAAGAGAAGGTTAGAGTGTTGACTAGGGCTTGAAAAAGAGAAGGGAAAATGGGAAAGAGAGAAAGAAAAAGGAAAAAAGATAGAGAGAAAGAAAGATGGAGAGAAAGAAATCTAGAAATAAGGCAGAGAGAAAGAAAAAGAGGATGAAAATGGGGAGAAAGAGGAAAATGGAGAGCTCATTAAATAAAAGAGGAGAAAAGGAAAGAGAAGGTTAGAGTGTTGACTAGGGCTTGAAGAAGAGAAGGGAAAATGGGAAAGAGAGAAAGAAAAAGGAAAAAAAGGATAGAGAGAAAGAAAGATGGAGAGAAAGAAATCTAGAAACAAAGTCAGAGAGAAAGAAAAAGGAAAAAAGATAGAGAGAAAGAAAGAAAATGGCGAGAAAGAAATCTAGAAAAAAAGTCAGAGAGAAAGAAAAAGAGGATGAAAAAGGGGAGAAAGAGGAAAATGGAGAGCTCATGAAATCAAAGAGGAGAAAAGGAAAGAGAAGGCTAGAGTGTTGACTAGGGCTTGAAGAAGAGAATGGGAAATGGGAAAGAGAGAAAGAAAAAGGAAAAAAGATAGAGAGAAAGAAAGAAAGATGGAGAGAAAGAAATCTAGAGAGAAAGAAAAAGAGGATGAAAATGGGGAGAAAATGGAGAGCTCATGAAATAAAGGAGAAAGGGAAATACAAGATGTAGGAAAAGGGTAAAAAAGAGGCCTGCTATTCCAGTTGAGAGCTCCTGGCGCCCTGTGCAACCGCACACCTCGCACGCCCCCAAGGCCAGCCATGACCAGTGTGACCAATGGCAGCTAGTGGCCAATCCCTATGGTTGCTGGTGGCTGCCATCTAGCTGTGATCACATGTGCAGTTGTTTCCTGGCCCCATCCTGCTCCATGTTCTATTTTACCTTCCTATCTCACGGTGGATTTTTGGCTGGAGGTCTGCTTTATATTGTAGGAGATGTGGATGTCCTCTGGGTTGGAGGGAGGCCGGGCGGCCTTAGGGCAAGTGTCAGGATGATGCCCCCACCAGCATGGAATACAGGGAGACAGAGGCCACTTCTAGGTCTAGGAATGGTTTCTTTCCTTTGGCTCTCAGCGCCCTTAAAGTGGACCAAAACCCAGCAGAATTGGCCAGAGAATCTATAAGATCCCCGATCCATTACCTCCCTGTGGGGCATCCAAAATCAGGATGCCCGGCTGTGTGAAACCCCCCAGGACACCCGCGAACCTTACCTGAATCCCGGTCCAGCGGTGCATGCACGGGCCGCGGCCGCATCTCACGCTTATCTCTAGCAGGGCGCGTGCTGTTAGAGGGAAGTCGCTTTGACGTGCATAGCTCAGCGGCTCCGAGCACGCTGATTGGATGAGCGGCTGCGCATGCGCCGTAGGAGCGGGGTGAGGTGATCTGGGCGTTCTGGGGGGGGGGGGGGGGTTCACATAGGGCAGCCGCTCTGGTCCACTTTAACAAGGGTCAGGTGTCATAAGGTCTTGTACTAGATGGTATCACTTGCGCTATGTAAGAGCGCCTGTGTACCTTGTTCTCCACTATACCTAATGTAGTTTGTATCTCTGTTTCAATTTCTATGTAACTGTAGTTATCTGTTGCACTGTGTATATGTCAAAAGGAATTCCTTGTTCATCTCACAATGTACTTGGTGAACAATACATTGAATTGAATTGAATTGAGTTGGGGCAAGAAAACACTAAAAGAAAGACAAAAGAGACATGGGAGGAAAAAGAGAGGGAAAAATCAAGAAGGCAGGAAGGCGGAAAGAAATAGACAACAGGCAAGAGAAAGAAAGATCGAAAGAAAGAAAGAAAGAATGAGAGAGAGAAAGAATGAGAGAGAGAGAGAGAGAGAGAGAGAAAGAAAGAAAGAATGAATGAGACAGAAAGAAAGAATGAGAGAGAGAGAAAGAAAGAATGAGAGAGAGAGAAAGAATGAGAGAGAGAGAGAGAGAGAGAGAAAGGAAAGAAAGAATGAGAGAGAGAGAGAGAAAGAATGAGAGAGAGAGAGAGAGAGAGAAAGGAAAGAAAGAAAGAAAGAAAGAGAGAAAGAATGAGAGAGAAAGAATGAGAGAGAGAAAGAATGAGAGAGAGAGAAAGAATGAGAGAGAGAAAGGAAAGAAAGAAAGAAAGAATGAGAGAGAGAGAAAGAAAGAAAGAAAGAAAGAAAGAAAGAAAGAAAGAAAGAAAGAAAGAATGAGAGAGAAAGAAAGAATGAGCTAGAGAGAGAAAAAAGGGAAGGTGGCAAGAGAAAGATGGAGGGAATGTTGAAATGAATGGGGGGGGGGTGGAAAGAATAATTGGGAGGGATCATGAAATAAAAGAGAAAGAAGAAGAAATTCAGGAAGTAAGAAAAAGGAAACAGTGAATGATAAAGAAATGTATGAAAAACAAAGGAGAGAGATGGGGGGTATGTTGGAAATGAGGAGCTCCTGGCGCCCCCTTTCAGAGAGGTTAGGATGCAGCACCGCACACCTCGGTCACCCCCATGTGCAATCCTTTACTGTCCCCCATCCTGCCCATCTGCATGTTCTTTTTTTACGTGTGTGTTTTTAAAAGGGAGCTTAGTGTATTTGTGACTGCTTGTGAGTTGAGGTCTGCTTTATAGTTATCGGGAATTGGGATGCTCTCGGGGTTGGAGGGAGGTGAGCAGGACTTTGGTCATTTTTGAACGAATTTCAGCTTTAATCCGGACCTTCACCATGATTTATTGAAAAGCCCAAACCCTTATAAAACGATTCCCCAGCATCTATAATTAATATATTTTAAGTTTTTAGTCACTTACTTTTCCCCCACTGGGCTGCAACTCTGTTCAGGACTTTAGGATATGGGCGCCGCCATCTTGACTCAGAAGCATCACACTGAGGAGAGGAGAGTGGGATAAAGTACAGGGGGGCGGGTTATAGCTGTGCTTTGCTCAGAGCTAAAGTCAGGAAAAGGACAGCAATCCCAGAATGCAGAGCTGCCCAGTCAGAAGTCACTTCCTGTTTGCAGGCTGCCTGATGTTCCATGAGCCGCCATCTTGGATGTTTAAAGGCTCATAACATGCAGTAGATGCAGGTAGGATGATTTTTAATGTGGGCAATCTGTATGTACAGGCAGGGCTGTATTTACCATTAGGCAAACCTAGGCACGTGCCTAGGGTGGCAACCTGGAAGGGGGGGGACGCTGCCCTTACTACTGTAGTAAAGAAATTACAACTCTCATATCCTGAACCTTAATGCCTCCTAACAAGCACCCCCCACCCCCCCCCCCCAGCCACAGAAGGACACAGAGTGTATTTGTGTGATGGGGGGGCAATGGGTAGAACACAGGCCAGAGCATCTCCCCTCCACTGCTTTGGTCATGTGACTCCTGTATGTCCGAACGCAGTAAAAGTTGGAACATGCTTGCCTGCTTTTCTGCATTTCGCCCTTTGTGCCGTCTCCCCCCTCCACACACCTACTCTGCATCTACCCGACTGCATGCCTCCCAACTTTTCAGGGTGGGAAAGAGGGACAATTTGTAAATTAGGCCACACCTCCTCATTGATTGATGGATAGGAGATAGGCTGTAACAGTTAAAACAATAGGAACACTTTGAATAGGCAAATTAAACATTTATTGCTGCAGATCTGCAAGTTACACCTCAAACAGGGACAAATTAGAACAACAAGGTACAGGGGGACATGGACTCAAAAGAGGGACAGTCTCTCCAAATCAGGGGCACTTGGGAGGTATGCCATTGCACCCTTTCCCCTACACACTTTTTTTCTATGGACCGTGACCCAATTTAATAAAAGGGGGCGCAAACACTTAAAGTGCCTGGGGCAACATGACCACCAAATACGGCCCTGTGTACAGGGTGTGGGAAAATATGATAGGCTCTCATTCAGGGTGAAGGTCCGGATTAATGTGAGCAATCTGTATGTACAGGGTGTGGGAAAATATGATAGGCTCTCATTCAGGGTGAAGGTCCGGATTAATGTGAGCAATCTGTATGTACAGGGTGGGGGAAACATATAAGATAGGCTCTTATTCAGGGTGAAGGTCCGGATTAATGTGAGCAATCTGTATGTACAGGGTGTGGGAAACATAAGATAGGCTCTTATTCAGGGTGAAGGTCCGGATTAATGTGAGCAATCTGTATGTACAGGGTGTGGGAAACATATAACATAGGCTCTAATTCAGGGTGAAGGTCCGGATTAATGTGAGCAATCTGTATGTACAGGGTGTGGGAAACATATAAGATAGGCTCTAATTCAGGGTGAAGGTCCGGATTAATGTGAGCAATCTGTATGTACAGGGTGTGGGAAACATAAGATAGGCTCTTATTCAGGGTGAAGGTCCGGATTAATGTGAGCAATCTGTATGTACAGGGTGTGGGAAACATATAAGATAGGCTCTAATTCAGGGTGAAGGTCCGGATTAATGTGAGCAATCTGTATGTACAGGGTGTGGGAAACATATAAGATAGGCTCTTATTCAGGGTGAAGGTCCGGATTAATGTGAGCAATCTGTATGTACAGGGTGTGGGAAACATATAAGATAGGCTCTAATTCAACGTGAAGGAGCGCTTTAATGTATTTGTGACTGCTTGTGATTTGAGGTCTGCTTTAAGTTGTAGGGAGTTGGGATGCCCTCGGGTTTGGAGGGAGGTGAGCAGCGTGATGGGCATGTGGTTAATACGATCAGATTGTGAGCCCGATCTTCCCGCCCGATGGATTGTTGTTATTCCTGTCCCTGTAATGATAGTGGGGGGGGGGGGGCAGCTGGCGGCCCCGGCAAGCAGCGGGTTAATAAATGGGCGGAGTTTCGTTCACACGTGCGAAAACATTGTCCCTGCTGGGTGACAGCGCGGGGAGCCCCGCCCCCTCTAGCGTTCATCCTACCAATGAGCGTGCGGGGCGTGTCCGAGCGCGGCATACTTAATAAAGCCGGTGCAGCGGGCATGCAGAGGGAGATCACACAGCAGCAGCATCAGCAGCATCAGCAGCTCCTGGAGTGTATCGCTGATCCGGAGGTGTGAGCGCCACCTAGCGGGAATGCTGAACATGAGCTCCGGCCAGGAGGGGCCCTGCAGCCCGGCGGGCACCGCCAGCTCGCTCTCCCACGTCTCCGATTCCGACTCGGACTCTCCGCTGTCTCCGGCCGGTTCCGAGGGCTCCCAGCGGCCCCTCAAGGGCGAGTCCGAGGGCGGGCCCATGGACGAGCGCTTCCCCGCCTGCATCCGCGACGCCGTGTCCCAGGTGCTGAAGGGCTACGACTGGAGCCTGGTGCCTATGCCCGTGCGCGGGGCCGCCTCGCTCAAAGCCAAGCCGCACGTCAAGCGGCCCATGAACGCCTTCATGGTGTGGGCCCAGGCCGCCCGGAGGAAGCTGGCCGACCAGTACCCGCACCTCCACAATGCCGAGCTCAGCAAGACCCTGGGCAAGCTCTGGCGGTGAGTAGCCACCCCTGCCGCTCCTCTGCCTATTTATCTAAGTGTGCCACAGTCATCTGCCCATTTATCTAAGTGTGCCACAGTCATCTGCCCATTTATCTAGGTGTGCCACAGTCATCTGCCCATTTATCTAAGTGTGCCACAGTCATCTGCCCATTTATCTAGGTGTGCCACAGTCCTATACCCATCTTATCTAGGTGTGCCACAGTCCTCTGCCCATCTACCTAGGTGTGCCACAGTCATCTGCCCATTTATCTAGGTGTGCCATAATCCTATACCCATCTTATCTAGGTGTGCCACAGTCATCTGCCTATCTATCTAGGTGTGCCACAGTCCTCTGCCCAACTACCTAGGTGTGCCACGGTCCTATACCCATCTACCTAGGTGTGCCTCAGTCCTCTGCCCATCTACCTAGGTGTGCCACAGTCATCTGCTCATCTTATGTAGCTGTGCCACAGTCCTCTGCCCATCTACCTAGGTGTGCAAGTCATCTGCTCATCTACCTAGGTGTGCCACAGTCCTATACCCATCTTATCTAACTGTGTCACAGTCCTCTGCCCATCTATCTAGTTGTGCCACAGTCCTCTGCCCATCTATCTAGTTGTGCCACAGTCCTCTGCCCATCTATCTAGTTGTGCCACAGTCCTCTGCCCATCTAGTTATGCCACAGTCCTCTGCCCATCTAGTTGTGTCACAGTCCTCTGCCCATCTAGTTGTGTCACAGTCCTCTGCCCATCTAGTTGTGTCACAGTCCTCTGCCCATCTAGTTGTGTCACAGTCCTCTGCCCATCTAGTTGTGTCACAGTCCTCTGCCCATCTAGTTGTGTCACAGTCCTCTGCCTATCCAGTTATGCGACAGTTCTCTGTCTATCTGTCATTGCCACAGTCATCTCCCTACATGACTCTGTGTGTGTCCCATGTCTGCCATCTGCAATACACTGCATGTCACAGTCATCTACCCAGCCCTGTGTGCCATAATACTCTACTTATGCAGTTGTGTGGGCTAGTCCTTTGCCTACCCGGCTCTGTTGGGAGTCCTATACCTTCCCTGCGTGTGCCACAGTGCTTTCCTTGAAAACCTTCTGACACAATCATTTACTCAACACTGTGTGCCCTGCGCAGCTCCATAGGTGCCTCTACCAACTTAGCCTTGTGTGTTCCATAGATGTCTTACCCAACCTGTCTCTGAGAGCGCCATAGATTCCTTTTGCCAATTGTATGGAAAAGTTAAATCTTACATTCTCCTCTGAACATTCCTACACTTCTATTCCCTGCACCAGTCCGGGGCCAAATTTATTTTTATTTTTTAATTTTTGATCTTAGAAATGGCTTCTGTATTAGTCTGATTTAGTCAGACTAATCATTCCTCGTTCCAATGCTTTATATATTCAGCCTAAAGCTTAGATTACCAATAACTGATATATGTGTGCGTGTGAATATATAGATAGACAGACAGACAGATAGAAAGAAATAGGTTGCAGCAATGCCAATTTCAAAAACTTTTATTTGCTTATCCCCAATAGTTTTGTGTTGCACAACGTATGTGCAGTCTGCACATGCCAAGTGTATAATATGTGTGAGTTTGAGTGTGTTTATCGTAAGATCTGGTCTTTTTGGTTTTGTAAATGTCTCCAGTTTCCAAAAAAATCGGATGTCTTCCAGTTCTGTATTTTGGCATTGATATTAATTACATTCATTTTAATAGAAAACAGAATGCTATTTAATAATTTAATAAATTGTCCCAGCAATGCATTGGGATGGAGAAATGCCAGGAAAAGTCATTTAGGTAACAGCATTTCAGGAGCTAACTGACCCTGGAAATTAGTTTCAAATGTTTAGATAACTATGGGGGATGGATTTAGGAAATGGAGCCCGAGAACCTGGTCTCGAGCTGCTGGAAAGGTCTATATCCACACTATCAATCGATCAATCTGATTCCAGTTTGGGATTGATATAGGAACTATTTAGGTGGAGAATTGGATCCGTTTTTTCTGAGCTGATCATTTTGAACAAACCAGAAATGTCTGTCTGTTTATGGAAGTTTTTAGTTGTTTGAAAAAGTTTTGTGGTCTGTGGTTCTGGTAGTGATGTAAGGGCGTGGGGACTATTAGAAGGCTTTCAATCAGATGATTTATATTTTGTCATTTACTGTTCTTATTACTACTATTTTAGTGTCTACTAACATCCCTAGATCTCAAACTTTCCCTATTGGAATTCTTCATTTCATTTTGCCAAATGTGTTAGCCCTGGCTTATTCTGCAGCACCTAACAAGCCTGGATGGCAGTCCTCACTGGTCTTTCTAGCCCACCGCATTTTGGGCAGACACCCATATACCCATAAACATTTCTAGTGGAGGCAGGTTTTATACCCGGAACCCTGTTGCTGCAGGGCGAGACTGTTACCTATTTAAGCTTTAATTGCATTAGGTTGCTGGCAGCAGGATTCTGCCCTGCAGTCTAACTTCAACTAGTCTATGTTAATGGTCAAATTGATTTGCCCCTTTAAGCCACAATTTGCCTAGGGCAACTGCCTGTATTGTCCAACCATTACCCCAGCACAGCTTGTATCTGGCTCATGGAGAAGTGAATAGGAGTAATGAAATTGAGGATGTTTGCTTATCAAAAAGATCATAAAGTTCATTGCATCTGTTGCTTACCATACTGCAGCTAGGGTCTGTGAGTCATCTCAAATTGTTCACTGCACCCCTTAAATTTGTATTTGGTCCTGTTCATAGTGCTGACATATTTAAACATAAGACCATTGCCACTAGCCCCTGTATCTCTAATGAGATCACAGTTTAACATCCTTACACCACTATGGATCACCGTCTAATGCCCCTGCACCTCTATGGACAATTAGGTCATGACCAATAAACCTGCGGGGATATTTTGGGGTTGTGTGTGTGGGGAGGGGGGGACCTTAGTACCCTGCAGTATTTTTTTTTTCCTGATATACATTCAATAAAAATTCTAGAATCTCAAATTTCTTACAGGTTGGTCAACCTGTTTTCCCAAATGTATTAGAGGTATAACTAGCTGACAGATTGCGTAGCACTTAGTAGCATTCACGTTGGTACCTCTTACTCAAAACAACTCACAATCTAATTATTATCTAATCTAACTAATAATAAAAAAAAACTTATGGGCAGTTATGTCTGACACTAGTTGACCGGAACGTTTTTGGCAGTTATACATTTGATTCAAAAAATTAAAGAATTTTGTTTGGTCAGCCTGTCTTCCCATATGTTTTAGAGATGTAACTTGCTGATATATTCCCTTTTTGAAGCAACTAGAAACATTCAAGTTGGTCCCAGTCCCTCAAAGAAGCTCATATTCTTATCTCCCTACACCACTGTGGGCAGTTAGGTCTGATACTAGTTATCCTACTTCAATGTTTGTGACCGGATCTTTTGTCTTCTTAATATACATTTGATAAAAATCCATAATCCTGAATTTCCTTCAAGCAAGTTCGGTGGATAAGAGGCGATTTCAGCCCTAGTGTTTTTTCAGACTTATAAGAGTACTACTCGAGACTACAATTATAGTGGACTAACTTGGTTTACGGTTCAAACCTACGTCTCCATTGCTGCAAAGCCGTATAGCTAAACTTTTAGCATTAACTGTAATTATAGACTGCATCTCCATTTGCGTCCTGCATAAAACATAAGTAAAAATGTGGTTAGTAGTCACTATGGCTAGTTCCACAGCCCATTTCTAGCCGTGATCTTTAGAGGGATTTCCTCCTTTGAAATCCATCACATAGGTGAGAAGTGAACACCGTCTTACACTTTATCTCCAGGCTCTTCATCAAAGAAGTGCTCCTGGAGTCTCTCTTTAGCAATACACCCCCTCCGGAGCTGCGGCCTCAGGCTCTGGCTTTAGCAAGCTATGCCTCCCTTTGCTTTTGCCCACAGTTTGACATTTCAGACCTCGAACATTGATGGAGTGGTGGAACATGATTAATGTCCCCAGGTCGGGCTTACGCTGTAATTAACAGATGTTGAACACTGGTCTCTTCACAGTAGGTCTCTTCCTCACACTTATTATGTTATATATGTATTTTTTTTTTTCGTCCAAACATTGGCACAAATTACAAAACCTCAACCACTGACAGGTGTCAGAACCGAGGCAGCCACATCGGCTGTAACTCGATCTGTCGATGACAAAATGGCATTCGGCGGGCACCAGCTGTCCCTGCAACATGCAATACTGTCATCTCGTTGAATTTTTTTTTTTTTTTTTTTTTTACAATCGGTGCCATTTTTTCACAATTACTATGTAGTACAGCGTATCCACTTTGCAACAGATGTTAAATACTTATAGGCTTAAGCAGCTGTCAGTGTAAAGTGTTAACCCCTGCTGGGCTGTCAGGGGCTGAAAACTCCCACCAGTTAAATGACTAAATCCGCCCTAAGAGGGGAAAGTATGTTACATCTGTGCAGGATATACAAATCCCTTAACTCTCTAATTAGCCAGATTTCTCCAATTTAAGGGACTACATGTCTCAGCAGGTTCTGGTTTCTACCACGGCTAGATTTGCCTTGCAACTGCTTTGGGCTGTCTTTTATTGGCCATATATTAATTCAGGATTTATCATTTTTATGCATGAGCATTCATAGGAGCAATAGGGGCTTTACATCTCCCATTAAACAGCGTCCTCTATTGGATATTGTTTAGCTTTATCCCCAAAAAACAGGGGCTTTCCCCCTCAAACAGCTCTCTCTGGGGTTTGTTGAGCCCCCTCATCAGGTGCAAGTAGGGCTTATCTTCCTCCTCAAACAGCGCTCTTTAAAGGAGTTTAGCACCCTTCTCAGGAGCAACAGGGGCTTTACCTCTCCTTTCAAACAGCACCCTCTACTGGGCTTTGCTTGGCTTTCTCCCCAGTTTTAACTCCTAAAAGTTGTTCCACCATCTAAACCTTCTTTTATACGTGTTAATCTAGTTCATTTATATTCCATCAGGGTTGACCTAGAAGGTTTTGCTTAGTGGTTCCCTTTACACATAGCCAACATAACAATTGAGTCCTTTTATAGTCTAATATATTTTTATCTTCACTTTTTGATCCATTTATATCCTAATAGATTGTAAGCTCTTTTCCTTTCCTAAACAGTTACCATCAGCTACCAGTGGTTAGCGACAAGTCAGGCCCAGACTTCAGGATTGAAGGCTTAAAAAAGAAGAGTCTAGAAATCTGACCCAAACTGAAATAATATATTTGTATTTATTCAGAAACCCTTAGTTTAGGGGGTTATATAACTCCCCATCCCCCTTTAGTTACAAAGCTGCAAATTAAAAAATGCCAGAATTTGCCACTCTTCAACGGCTTGCTGGGGCTTAAAACAGTTCTGATGTTTAGACTTGTAAATCATGGGGGAAGGGGCGTTATTTATTACTTCATTTGGCCAGTATTTAATAAAGTTTATGGAGATCTCCATCCTTTTTTTAATTGTATTTGCTTGTGGATTGAGGTGGAGTTCTTCAAGTAAGGCGGTGTACACAATTTCCTAGTAAGATAGTCTTCACATTTGAGAATCACTCTTATTTAGTATGGGAATCTCCTATTTCAATCTAGGAGGCATAAGACCTATCAAAAGTTGTCATAATATTAGGAAACTTTCAACCAATATGTGACATGTTAATCAAGTTGACATGAGAAGTTTTCTTTTGTTTTTTCTAGATAACTTTTTCACTTTTACTTGATGTTCAAGTTGACCTCGGAGGAGTTTATTTACTAAGGAAGTAACTTTCACTTTATTTGGTGTCCCCTCTAAATCAATTTTAATTCAGAATCTATATTTTGTCCCATACTGTGTTTTCTGGAGCCTTTATAAAACCAATTTCATCAATAAACCAACCTCCGTTGGTATTGTAATTCAGTTCCGAGTTATCTTTCATGAAGATAATAATGTGGTTTTATGGGATTCGACCAAAAAAAGCTCCACTGGGTCCTTGTCATTTGTAAGGAATTCATACCACAAAGCATGGTCTCTTATGACTAATGAGATGGAGACACAGTCCACTACCCTTCCTCTGATGGACTCGTTCTTTGACAAACTGTTTTTTCTATTAGGCATAAAGTCAATGTGTATTTAGCACTTGCCTCCTACTTTTAGGCCCTGTATAGATTGTGTAATCGGATTTCTTAATGTAACCTGTGCTAAGTAAAATATTTCCGCAGATGAGTCACAAGAACCTGCTCATCGTTGAGTCATTCCACATTCGATAGTTAATTATTTTAAGAGAGTGATGTTCACCTACCTGTAATGGCAAGATAAAAACATATATTCTTTGTGTACAAAGTGCGGTGTTAAGCTGTAATCCATTGGAAGCCCAATAGAAATTCAGCAACCTTAAGATGAGTTCTGATTGGCCCCTGTTCGCACTATTAGTCGAAACAACTTGGATTGCTGCTTCTCCCTTTTAGCGCCGTAAATAAAAATAAATTCGAACTATTGCACAATTTGGAACGCAGCCACTCATATACAAAGGATGTTTCTGTTAAGGAGTCGCGGCCACCACTTGAATCGGTGTTCTTGGATTCAGTTACCGCTTTAGCTAATAAATGTTTGCCATAAAAATCAAGACAGTATTTGCCGGCCTATAACAGCAATCTGCCATCGACCTGCGCAGACAGTCTTGGGCACACCTATATTCTCCTCCTATGTGTTAAGGGTTAATAGGACAAATCCGTTTTATCTGGACATCTTTTAGTGGTTCCAAGATAAATATTTGCCAAGACTTTGCAGCTTTATCATTGCTTGACATTTAAAAAAAAAAAATAAACTGAACTTGATTTGGTAGCTATATAAGTCACTTACGTTTAACGTTTTAGAAGTTGATTTATTTCTTGGCGGATGAGAGAACAAATATTAGGAAAAAAAAAACAGGGTAGACATAAAAATTTTTTTAATTTTTTTGCAGACATGTTTAGTAGATTTTCTAGCTTGCAGAAATGCATTGGAATTGGCAAAATGCATTGTTAACTGCTCAACAAGTAGATTCTGCTTTCCTCACCCAGAAATATATATTAATAGATGATAGTTTTGATTATTTTTATTTTCGGAAATATAGATACAACAAAAAAAAAATTTTTTTTTACTTGATTTTTCTGAACTAGTTGTTCATCTCTTTTAATGGTTGATTTTATTATATCATTATATATTATTTTCCAATCATTTATATGAAAACTTTTTTTCATTATATGCAGCAGGAATGAACTCGAACTGAGCCACTAAATAATGGCCATTCTATAGACAAAGACTTTTTACATTTTCTATATCAAAACAAATTATTTTGTAACATGAATTATTATACTTGCGTTTTCTAGAAGCCCAAAGCTTGTGGTTAGAAGGCAGTTCATTAATGTTGAGTTTCTTTGTTTTTTTGATTTGGGGATAATCTAATCCTAAATACGGGTGGATACGAATAGACTGTCTGGCCATACAGTACAAAATTATTATTCTTTAAACCCCCCCACAGCTCATCGGTATTTATGTAGAAGAATTTGGGTGCAGTTTTTTTACAAAGTTTTTAAATTCAGTTTAATGTTCTTTTTTTTCTTCTAATAGTTAGTGTTTAGGATCATGAAACTCCTGGTAGTGTTTAACATTCCTATGGTGGCCCTGTAGAAGTATCACTTTTTATGTACAGTATATTTTTATAGAACAAGTCATCTCATGAACACGCCTTTATCTCTTTTTGTTCTGCAGTTTATTGAGCGAGAGTGAGAAACGTCCCTTTGTTGAGGAGGCCGAGAGACTGCGAGTTCAGCACAAAAAGGATCACCCCGATTATAAGTATCAGCCTCGCCGGAGGAAGAGCGTAAAAGCTGGCCAGAGCGATTCGGATTCCGGGGCTGAGCTTGGCCACCACCCCGGTTCTCAGCTGTACAAGTCTGACTCTGGACTCTTGGGAGATGGACATTTGCATGGTGAGCATGCAGGTACGTGCAGAACTTTATAATGAGTTCCTATAATTTGTTATTCTGTTTAGATCAGCTGCGCTCTTGTCTAAAGCTTCAACTAAAGTTGCACAGTGTTTCTACCCTTTTAAATCATTATTATTTACTGTAAGAAATTTAAATTGGGGTTCTCCCATTCACGTGGAGAGATTTCTATACTTTAGGAAATGCCTGCCTTCTTTTGGGTATTCACTAACGTGAAAGGTGTCGGTACCTTGCAGGATTTAAAAATTAGATATATATATTTATTTGCACTTTATTGCGTGGGGTGGAGAGCTTGACATACTTGAGGAAACACCAAGCTCACCACATAAATTGGAGAGGTGAATGAGCTTGCCATATTTTAGTGAATTACCACCTATGTCTGAGACCTCTGTCTTACACAGAGAGCTCCTATGGTATATTTAATATAGATACTCACATAAGATGCAAGCTTGGCAAAAAAGGTGTGCTTGCCTGATTTTTAGTAAATGGCTCTCCAGGGTAACCACATTACAAGATACAAGAAAACTAAAAGTTATTAAAAATTCACTTAAGTGAATGGTAAATGTACCTCAAAGGACGACAAGCGATCCCACATGAGGTGACAAGCTCACCACATTTCAGCAACCTACGAATATTGGCTTATGGCATCCACCCTTACCGAACAACTTTTGTACAGCCCTTTTCTGGTGCCAGGAGTCATGACTAATCATTTGCTAGTTAAAGTGATCCTAAAATCTGTCCCCGAGAAAACCCGCAGTGTTAAAAACAAGACCAAAATGGGCTAATGCTTCTGTAAAGCATCTGTGATGCACCACGGGTAGGTGAGTATTAGCCCATTTCTGTGCCTGTATTTTTTTAACACTGCAGAGCATCCCAAATTGGAGTGCCCCCTCTGGACTCTATTTGGTAATGCTAAATTCTATACAAACCCTATGGTCCCTTTTCAACAACCAATTATTAAATTTGGAGAGCTTCCTGCCTCATAGACAAGCTCTTCACATTTTTCTGAATAACCCCCCCCCCCATGCCATAATGCCTTATAGCACTTTCTTTCTAATAAATACTGCAGTCGAGTATCTAGTTTCAGATGAATCACTCTGCTCATGCAGCTGAATTCTACAGCTTTGAGGAATATTCATTTTTGCTTGACTCGCTATGTCAAATGTTTGAGAGGTTAATTCATTAAAAAATAGAAGATTTAAACAAGTAAAATATATGGCT
The DNA here is from genome assembly GCA_027917425.1 of Gastrophryne carolinensis. Classification (NCBI taxonomy): domain Eukaryota; kingdom Metazoa; phylum Chordata; class Amphibia; order Anura; family Microhylidae; genus Gastrophryne; species Gastrophryne carolinensis. The sequence goes on along the minus strand of CM051240.1, from coordinate 40,399,214 downwards.
GGCACAAATAATTTAAAGCAATGGAAAAAAACAGACATCATGAAAATTAATTTCTCTAAACATTGTCTCTGTGGTTTGTGGCTGAGCAGAAATATTTTAGGACGGCTAACATTGGGCCTCTCTTACTGGAAACGGGCTATCTGATTACTTTTTAGCAAGCCCATCAAGAGCTGGAAAACACAACTATTTCTGCTTTTCACGAGGTCCATGACCCCCTGCTGAGAAGTTGTACAGCTAATCTAAGGCTTTGTAAATATTCTGATCATCTTGTGTTATGGTTTGCTCTTCAAATTTTCATCTGTCGGCTTGTAGCCAAACTAGTGATGTTGGCTGTTTAATTAAAACTTCTTCTCACCTTCTTATTCTCGTTAGGTCAGAATCATGGACCTCCAACTCCACCAACTACTCCTAAAACTGACCTTCACCACGGTGGAAAGCAGGAATTAAAGCACGAAGGCCGGAGACTATTGGATAACGGGAGGCAGAACATTGACTTCAGCAACGTGGACATTAATGAGTTGAGTACAGAGGTCATCAACAACATAGAAACCTTTGATGTTCACGAGTTTGACCAGTACTTGCCACTTAATGGTCATGGAGCTATTCCAGCCGATCATGGGCAAAATCCTGCAGCACTGCCTTACGCAGCACCTTATACACATGCAGCTGGAAGCACACAAGCGTCGGTTTGGTCTCACAAAAGTCCTTCAACGTCCTCCTCATCTCCAGAGTCTGGTCAACAGAGACCTCACATCAAGACGGAGCAGTTGAGTCCCAGTCATTACAGTGACCAGTCTCATGGTTCACCTACACATTCTGACTACAACTCCTACAGCGCCCAAGCTTGCACTACAACAGTGCCTAGCTCTACGGTGCCGAGTTCTTTTCCCAGCTCTCAATGTGACTACACAGACCTGCCAAGCAGCAACTACTACAACCCTTACTCTAGCTACCCCTCCAGCCTGTACCAGTATCCTTACTTCCATTCCTCCAGGCGTCCCTATGCCACTCCCATACTCAACAGTCTGTCCATTCCTCCCTCACACAGTCCTAATTCCAGCTGGGACCAGCCAGTCTACACAACCTTGACCAGACCCTAAGCAGTCTTTTTCGTTTCAGAACCGAGAACTTTTTATGCCATAGCTATGTCTAATTGTTAAAGTCTTCCAAGACATGTGCACTATAGACTGTACAGATGTGAGGCGCAGTGCCATTCCCTTTACCTGCTGAAAATCGGTGTTTATACTGATGGACTTTGCCTTCAAATGAGTCTTGCGTTGCCTTGTGGAACGCAAACTGCAGAAAGGGCTTTTTTTTTTATATTTAACTGTGACTGGTCTGCAATGAAGGATCGAGCTTCAGCTTCCATATGGGGGACTAAGATTTTCTGGCACAAGTAGGACGCGCCAACGTTTTTGAAGTTTACTTGCAACCTAGAATTCCGCTCAACCAACCATGAAGAATGTGATGTGACCAATTAACCTGTTTCTAACATTTCCATGCCGTTGTGTACTTTTGTCTGCTGAAGGAAGAGGGTCCGTTTTGAGGTCCATACGATGTGCTCCATTTATTTTTGTTTATAGTTGATGCGATCGCATTAAAAAATCTGAGGACTTCACTTGATGTTCATCAGGTTCCAGAAGATTTCCAGATTTAACTTTGTAGTTAAAAAATGTATTTTACATAATTGCCAACATTTTTTGGGATCTTAAAACACAAAGAGGAAAACGATTCCCCTTTAACCGTTATTTCTTTGTGTCTCAGGCTTGAACTACAAGTTGTCCTTCTCCAGTTTTTTTCTGTTCAGTTGTAATAACTTTTTCAAATGTTCCTATAGTTCTGTTATATATATTTTATATATAAATATATTTATGTGCCATATATTATAAGTGACTAATTAGTTTACTGATTCGAGAAACCGGGGATCAGAAAATAAAAAACAGGTTAAAAGAATTGGCCTGGCCACCCTTATAAATATATATATATATATATAACTTTTTTTTTTTTTTTTTGCTGGTTGACGTTGAGCACCATGATCAGTATAACTAAGGCTAAAATATTTCTTTAACTGGCTGGTGATGCAACTGTTTAAATATATTAAAGAACATCTGTAAGTTTCTAAATTGCAAAAGAAGCAATACTTACCTTGCTCTTCATGCAGTTGGTCGGGCTAGGTCAGCAGCTTCAAAGCTTTTACCTGTTCAGAAAATCCAGTCCTAATCTTTTGTGGCCCTAGAGTCTGGCCACTGTCTACTCGGAGTAGAGCCATAGTTGTAAAGCCGCCACCATCTCCGCGGTGGGATTGTGCAACTCCGACACTATTGCGGCACCCATATTTGGGACCCCCTTGAAGATCAGAGCTGGATTTTCGTGATTGTGCCTTAAAACTGTAGACTTGCAGGTAAGGTGAGTATCCTTCAAATCCTTCAGATGTCCTTTAGGAAACTGAAATTTTGTTTGACTTGGGAACCATACTTTATATACAAATGGCTGCCTACAGCTACCATCGCCGGTGACGCAATAATTTAAATTTAAAGTTGTTACATCAAAAATAAGAACTTTCCCCCAGCCTACCAGGGTCCAATTTCATTTTGTAGCTAAGACACTAAAATCCCCTCCCATCATTTTTTTTTTTATTTAAAGTTGTTTTGACTAATACCCGTTTTTTTTCTCCATTTCCGTGTTCCCGTTCATTGTATGCTGAGCATATAATAAAATCTATTTTATGGTAACTGGTGCCTTTTTTGTAAAAAAAAACGAGAAAAAAAGGTTGTTAAAAAAAGTCTTTGTAAATTTTAAGAAAAAAGTAATTATTTTTGTTTCACATTTCTTACTCTTTTCTAAAGAAAAAAAACGTGTCTCTGGATCAGATTTTGCTGTTTACGCTTTTAAAACAAAAAATACATTTGTCTTCTGCAAATTCTATTTTTCTGTTCGAGGTGTGAACGATTTCATTTGTATGGTATGTTGCCGCTGACTTTTTTTTTTTTATAATTAAGCAAATCTAACTTTTTGTATATGCTATCTTCAAGAAAATTAAAAATGTTTTAAATCTAATGGAGCCGTGTTTGATTTGATTTAAAATGTAGCCCTGCAGTTTTCTCATTTCAAATTGTGTGATGCATAACTTTTTTTTTTTTTTGGGGTCGACTTTGGACAAGATATAAAAACGATATGAAGGCATATAGTGAAACTATATTCAGATTTAAAAACATAATTGAAATTATATTAATTTATATTTTCTACGAAAACGAAAAATAAATGAAAAGTTAAGAATTTGGGTTTAAAATGCAGAGGCGTTCTTTTATTTATTTTAGTAACTGAAATGTCAGTATAGGTGCGTCACATGGTTTGTGTTTGCAGACTGATATTAATTTAAAAAGTTCTGCCATAAAACCATAAGACAGTCTGGGACCAGCCCCGTCTGAATCAAGTCTACGTAAATGTGGAAAGTATTTGTCAAGTTGCCTTATTTACTGAAGATGTGGCAGAGAGTACAGTCTAAAATCTATTTAAGAACTCGTCGTCTCTGGCTTATTTGCTTTGGGATAGAGATGTTTAAACTGCGATCTTAATATGGTAGATGGATCTGTTCTGCTTAAGTACACATTCAGTATGGAAATAACATAGCAACTCAAGGAAGGTTATAAAAAGAAGAAAAATCAGTTATAGCCACATGAAAACAAGAAAAAAGGTGAAACGGTTTCAGTGGTGCAAAAGGTTGCTTTTGGGAAGAGAAAAAGTCAAAAAAAAATCTATTTCATCACTCTATTTGGAGTATTTGCAGGAACAAACGGTCTAACACAGGGGTACTCAACCACTTCTTGTAAAGGTCCATTTAAAGGAATCTGGTAAGAGGTAGGATATTTAGAAATCATTATACTAGGACAGGGGCTATAGATTTCCCAGGCAAAACTAAATAAAAGCCTCTTGCTCCCCCCCACCCCAAAAATCCTATTGGGCACTGGGAAAAAACAGGAGCTTTTGTGTACCTTGCAATGCCACTTTCTGGCCAAGCAGTACTTCATATTGCAATGCTAGGTGCCAGGGAGCCATGACACTGGCACTACATAGCCGATCAAGGGGGCAGCTCTGAGCACAGCAACACAGAAGCAGCTGAGTGCAGGGCAGGGGTCCGGAAATCTGGTGCCAAGGTCCGCATTCGGACCCCGGTCCGCCAGTTGAGTATCGCTGGGCTAACATATGTGAAACTTGTAGAGATCTCATATGGGAGAATATCAGAGCATGACAAAATGCGAAAGCACTTGATTTATGGCCATTTAAATGTATAAACTCATGCATACCATAGGGGCAGGGGGAGGCAGCTGGCACCCGACCCATGGCAGAAGGGGCCCCCGGCCCTTGTATATATAAGTTTTTGGGTCCTCCAGGGCTGTTTCTTGACAGGATAGACAGGAGTGGGAAGCAGTTCTCCTCTACTAACCAAATTGCTGCATTCATCCCTTCCCAGCTGCACTCTGCTCTTTCAATGCTACACACCAGTTGAGGGCACATAGCACTGGAGGTTAGTGTGCTAAAACCTATGCATGCCCCTGATAGACTATTTCACACAAGTGCAGTGTTGATCCACATTTGGGAACCTGTATGCAGTATATCTGTAGCAGTAAATCAAGGCAAATGGACTTGCTGTTATGTTCCTAAAGACGTAAGGAGACAAAACAACTTCAAAAACATAAAACAGCCAAGTCCATTTGCTTTGATTTATTCTAACAGACATACCATCACCTGGATGAGTTTGAAAACCTTCAAACATGCTCTATGCAGTGTTTGTTCCACAATGCATCTCATAGATGTTCGATAAAGCACACGTGTTAGGGTGCAGTTAGACACTCCATCCTCACCAGCAACTCCAGGTCTTCATCCTGGCATCTCTTGCTGCTTCTGTCACTGGGTCCTACTGACTGATCCTTACCTGAAAGGTCATTTTGCCACTAGGTTCTTCCACGCTGAGCCCTTCTGCTGCTGTGTCCTACCTCCTCCTCCTTGAACCTTTATGGTGCCAGAGGCTGCCACCACATTGATGCTGCTAATGTAGGCACAGTACATAAGTGTACTGCATTGCACTAATGCGTTTCTCCTGCAGGGCGGAAGGAGGGTGCACTAACGCCCCCAACCCTAGTTAACCATTTGGAATCCCAAAGCATTCAACTCTTTACGTTCCTGGGTTATGCGACTTGCAGGTTGCTTGGTGAACCTATTTAGTTTCTGGATGTTACATGGAGATTAAGAGCTTCTGCCCTTTTCTTGTCTTCCAAGAAATTTTGGGATGCCTCATTAACAGTCCTTAGGTACTTTCACAAGTTCTTAAGCTATTGCAGCCTAAGCCCGCACATCCTCTTGTCTGCTGGTAAGCCCATGGTGGTCATGTTGGTTGCAAGAGTGTGGTCAGGGTGAGTAATTCCGCACACTTTTAGGCTTCTTAGTGATTGGTAAAACGAGGGGCATCCCAGTTGGAATATGGGTTGATAGTGGACCTTCAGTCTCTTTTTATTGACCAGAGGTCCATTTTAAACTTTCAGCCATGTTGGGCAATTTCAACATGACATAAACCTGGTAGCAGCCATTGTTGCCCATCACCTCCTAACAGAAGGATGCAAGCTACTATAATCTGGCTGCTAAGGACAGAGGGATGTGTAAGGGCCGGTCAGGTATTTTATTGGCTGCAGGCCACCATGCTGGCTAGTCACTCTCAAGCCTGTTGGTAGGCCATGTACATCCCAGATTGCTGTAGAAATACATATAATGCTCTTTGAGGGCCTCAGGCGACTGAAAGCTACTAGACCCTTGGGAGGGGCAGACTAATTTGATTGGCTGATAGCCACCATGTTCGGCAGCCATTGGAATTTGTTGGTAAGCCATACACATCTCCAAAGACCAAATTACTTTTTTTTTTTTTTTAGAATAAAACAGCCTTTGAGAAGGGGTGCTGGAAGCTACTGAATGTTGCTGAGTGGAAGGATGTGTATAGTCAGCTATTGAATTTTGTTACCTGCTGGCCTGCTTGGATTCTGGTCACATGGTTGGCATCCAGTGAAGTTTAATAGTAGGCCGCGCACATACCCAGAAGCTGTTCGGCCATAGCGGCTGCAGGTTACTATACTGTGGCTGCTGGAAGAGAGGTGTGTATGGCTGGCCATGGAATCTCATTGGCTGCCAGCCACCATGCACTTCAGTCACTTTGCTAGCATTCAGACTAATCTGTTGGTTGCCCATACACAATGGCAATCAGAGCACACATGGCAGAGGGGACAAGGGCGCTTTCAAGGGTTTTGGTGCTCTTTAAATTGTTTCAGTACTCCCAAAAGGAAGTATTTTTAATGAGACAGTGCAGGGTGTCAGCCACAACAAAATCACCTCCAAAAGGGGGGGCCAGCTTGTTGATTCAGCACCACGTTAGAAAACTCTTCTACTTTTTATGAGATAAAACTTCAAATCACTTCCATCCATTGTCTACCTTGGGAGTGATTCAGCACCAGATGTACATTTTCACCTGATAATGGAAGTGAATGGCAGATTTTCAGCTGAAAACGTTTTCTCAGCTGGTGCTGGATCGACTATTGTGTGCTGCAGCTTTAACAGAAAATCCATGGGTTGCCTTCAGAACCATTGGAGGTGACCAGCACCAACTATGTGTGTGAGATACCTCTCTGTTCTCTGTGCCAGCCATAGTCACTGTGGAAAGCAGGTGAAGCTAAGTTTCCACAATAGGGAGTCACCTACACATCCAAAATAGTGGTTCTTAACCAGGACTGGAGCCGGGCCTTGGAATACCCCTGGCCTCCTTATGTTCACACTCAGGCTCGGACTGGGCTGCAGGATGATTCTCTGGTGGACCCTATGTGCAGACTTGCTCACGGTTGACCTTAGGACCAGAGGAGTGTTGTCAAATCCCAGGGACACCCGTCTTCTTTGTGAGCTTACAACCCCCAATCTCCGCAGCTAGCTCCACCTTTAGCCAAGCCCCCGTTTGCCGGGATGCTTTAAGCGCCTTGCCAGACACGGTTGCCCCCAGGACTTATTAGCTCAAAGGATGTAAGCTCACAGGGGTGAAGACAGATGGTAAGACTGGGCGTAATCAGGTAGCCGAGGTACAGAATACAGTTCTGGGAACTCTGAGGGAGAAAACAGACAAGGTCAAAGGTCACGCCAATGGTCAAACCAAGAGATCAGAGAGCTTTGCGGCACTAGGGATGAAACTGGTTCGTAGTCGTAATTCAGGCAGAGGTCGTACAGGCAGCAGTCAGAATAGTCAGGCTAGCAAGGTCGGCAACAGGTATCATCCCAGGAACTCAGGATAAGCACACCCAGCTAAACGTTATCACGAGCAGTAACAGACTGGGGGGGGGGGGACCTTTATAGGGCTTAACCTAACAGGATTGGACAAAGGGGAATGTATGTGGTTGGTGCTTTTTACAAACCTTGGTCTGATAGCCTAGTTTAAACTTTTTAGGACGTTTTGCCAGAACACCCATTGGGTGGAGGAAGTCCTGGCCAGCCACCCGAAGACGCCACATGACTGGAGCTGGAGGTAAGTGCACCGTGACAAGTGGCAAAAAGAGGGTTGCAAAGATTAGAGGGCGATCGGTGGCAGCTCAAAAGGTGGTGAACATTGAATGATGACTAGCAGCAGCGTTGGACCCCTTTGCAGTGGTGGGAACGGCGGTCAGGATCAATGCAGCAAGGACTAGAGCAGTGGTTCTCAACCTTTTTACGCCAAGTACCCCCTAGCGACAAGAAGTTTCAAACAAGTACCACAAAGCGGGTGATTAATCTAAATAGTACCAACATAAGTAGGCCAATAGGTCTTAAAGCAAGATGGGATTATGGGATGGGATTTGTCTCTCCTGGCCTAGAAAAAGTCCTTTTTGAAAGTAATTGTCATTACAGGTCTGGTATTAAAGTGTTAATGTTACAACAATGTCATTCCATGTGTTTTCGCTTTATTACAGGTGGATATGTGTTCAACACAGCGTCTGGCGCTCTATGATATAGTGACCAGATTTAGAGCGCCAACGCTGTGTGTGTGTCCTTTTTTGATAAGTATGGTGTGGGTTGCGCTACCTCTTGCTCCCTGCACTGGTATTAGAGCGCCCAACATACATCACATTCATCAATGCCGGCCAGGTTACTAAAGCGACAGGCGCTCTGTTACAGCGTGCGATACCCGCTTACAGTGTCTACTAGCGGTCGCTCTAAGCGCCGCTATACAGATGCTCATCTGCCGATACCTGGCGTTAGTAATGAATCAGCCACTTGTAAAATAATATACCAGATCAGTAAGACACCCCCTGAAGCTTTTCCCCAGAACACTGCCGCACACACCCTGGTGGACTGGAGGACTATCAGCACCATCAGAGAACATGACAATGACTAGAGGACTATTGGGGCATTGGAGAAGCTATTGATTGCAAAGCAATCAGCGGCAATGGTGGACCCATCAGTGGCAGGATCACTGCAACTCTGTTGCCCAAGGGCCCACATAAGCCTGAAGCTGGCCCTAAGCTTAAAATAAACCTGCACCAAACCATGTGGGGACAGCCCCAGCCCCTCACCGCCACACCAAGAAAACTACCGCACCACCATACAATCTAATTATAAAAAATTTTTATTGTAATTGATATTAGACATACACAACAGACACAATTAAAATCCATTAAAAACATATTATACACACACAACACCAGATATTGTATGGGACACTGCACTATATACTCCCCTTGATCCCGATCACAAATAAATCATATAAATCCCCCTCTTTTCATCCACATTAATCCCTATTTATACATCTCCTCCCCCCAACAAGAGTGCAATATGCATGTGCAAATGAAATGACCATTACAGTGCAAAAACAATTATTTCATAGATCCCCCACTAATTCCCCAATATATAAACCTCTAACCCCAAGATATCACTTAAAGTGCTTAGTGCTTCTTAACTAATAACCTAATGAAATATCCCTTAGGTGGAACAAAACCCGGAAGGGAACAGCAATCATAATAATTTGATGAGTTTAATTACCAAGGTGCCAGTGCAGTGCCCGCCTCCCACGCGTTCCGTGACGATGGCTAAACCCCATCACTTGATCAGGGCAAAGTGTAGGGCACTTTTGCCGCGTGGGAGGTGGACACTGCACGGGCTTGGTGCATGTTGTAGATTGCTTCACAATACTACTGCACACCCATTGATAATAAGGTGAAATTTGGGCTGGAGCGGCGGAATAGTAGTGTTTGTCTTAAAATAAACCTTTTACTTGAAGATGTGCTTTCTATAGTCCTGTAAGAAGACACAGCCATGCTTGAGCATCCCGGCACCGCTAGCTGCAGGAGACGGGCCCCCGTCACCGAGCTCTGTGTCCACTCATGGATGATACTTGGCCGGCGGCGCCTGCAGATGTCCACTCTGCGTTATCACTTACAGCTGCGCTTTCCTTGTTTAACCATCACTGCCAATAAAACACACAAACTGTTCAGGGAAGGAGACAAATGATTTATTTCCTGGCCTGGAACCCGCAAGGGAGAGCCCTGCGATTAGCGAGTAACACTGCGTGCTGCGGCGGGGTGTCTCCAGGACTGCCGGAGGGGACTCGCACATCACTGCTCTGCCAAAGCTCTGGACCGGCGTCGCCATGTTTCAGGTTCTTTTCAGGAAGCAGGATGGAGAAAATGTTCCAGAGACTTTCTGGAAATCCCATTCATCATGAATATTAATGAGCAAATAATGCGCTACCCATTACCAGCATTTGTTAAAATCTTTAAAGCGGATCAAAACCCGATTAGCCTAGCCCTAGAGTCCAAAAGACTCCACCGCCAGGTGAAAGCCTTTCCCTGGAGCTTCCGGATTGGGGATGCCCTGCTTTGTGAAACTTCTCTTGATTAGCGAGTATGCTCAACTTGGGATAGGACCCCCCCTGTGCATACACGGGCTTCCTCTGGCTTCCCTCTACCCATTGCATGCACCCCCTCATATCTAAATGGCTGGAGAACACAGCCTCAGGGGAGGCTCCCGGCAATTGGCTCATTCAGCATTGATTGCTATGCATTAAACTGGACCAAAACCTCTTTAGATGTCTCCTGGCCTGAGCTATTCACACTCTCCAGGGCATGCTGATTTGATATGCCCGCTCTGTGAAACCCTTGATTTGCCCAGTATAAATACCAATATGGAGAGCCTGTGGTGCAGGGCCAGTGCCAGCACCCGGCAAAGCGGGGCAGCTGCCGGGGGCCCCCCCACACTCTAAGGGGGCCCACTGACAGGGCCGGCCTTTGGGGTGTGCGACAGCACTTGACCGGCGGTGGACTGGAAGGGCACCACCACAGCTGGTGGCCACATCTCCTCGAATGGCGGGGTTCCACACAACGGGGCATCTCGATTTAGATTCCAGGGGAGGAAGTGCTGGGTTTTGTTCTGCTGTTAAGTTGCCCACCCCAGCTGATTTCCTATCCCTGGAACATCCCAATCTGTGATACCCTACTGTGTGAAACCCCCGGGATCGCTGGCATACCCACTATGCAAGCAATTCCACCCCTGAGTTTTGGTCTGCTTTGCAGGGGCATCTCAATTTGTGATGCCCCTGTTTGTGAAAGAACCCCCCTGGTTTGGCCGATAACTAAAACTGGCGATTCCACAGTGTATTCACCAGTTCCAGGAAAGTAATGAATAAAGGGGGGGAGGGGTCACACACAGGGGCATCCAAAACCAGGAGAATCTAGATTCGTTTAGACTCCTGAGGTCAGGTTTAAAGGGGTTTGATGTGATTCAAAGTAGACCAAAACTAGAGTTTTGATCCAAAGAGCATGATCCATAGGGGGCATCCAGATTTGGGACGTCCCTCGGTGATGTGACGTGACTCTTCACCACAAAGGGGCCCACTGAGACCATGCCGCCCAAGGGCCCACATAAACCTGGAGCCGGCCCTGCCGTGGTGCATGTGCGGGTCATGTCGGAATCACCACGTCCCCTCCACAGACATTTCTGAATGGCTGCCACAGCCGCACATCAGCTGGATGGAAGTGGGAGGCACCTGGAACATCATCCCTTATCCTTCAGATTGTAAGCTTCCAGGGGCAGGGCTCTCTCTTCTATTGTATCTTGTATTCAGAATATTCATTGTAAAACCGCACTTTAATAATAATCTATGTACTGTATGTTATTCCATGGCCTCAATTCAATAAAGGTAGAAAAAAATTCTCATGGTAGTAAAAAATTCAGTTCATGAGAAAAAAGCCTGAGAATATCACTGTTACTGAATCACTAGATAAAAAGACAATGAAAGCCAATGGCAGCTTCTTACTCCTAAGAACTGTTTCCTCCTTTCTACACTGTAGTAAAAGCTGCCATTGACTTTCATTGTCTTTTTATCTAGTGATTCAGTAACAGTGACATTCTCAGGCTTTTTTCTCATGAATTGTATCTTTTACTACCATGAGAATTTTTTTCAACTCTTATTGAATCAAGCCTCCTGTCTGTAATTACTACTATTATAAATAAATCATAATTTATAACATTCTATTCTGATTGGCTGACATCATCCAGCAATCTGTTCTGATGGAAGAGCCTGTGCATCTTCCCTGGGATCATCGCGGAAATAACTTTCTCTGCTTTCCCAGGGGTTTTACACACAGGGACATCCCTACACTGGAAGGCAGACCAAAACCCAGGTGAGAGAAAAAAACAGGCTTTAAAGCAGACCTTCACTCTGAATAAGAGCCTATCTTATATGTTTCCCACACCCTGTACATACAGATTTCCCACATTAATCCGGACCTTCACTCTGAATAAGAGTCTGTCTTATATGTATCCCCCACCCTGTACATACACATTGCTCACATTAAAAATTATCCTACCTGCATCTACTGCATGTTATGAGCCTTTAAACATCCAAGATGGCGTCTATGGAGCATCAGGCAGCCGGCAAACAGGAAGTGTCTTCTGACTGTACCGCTCAGCATTCTGGGATTGCTGTCCTTTCCCTGACCCCAGCTCTCCTCTGTCTTTGCAAAGCACAGCTATAACCCTCCCCGTTTTTTTCCTCTGCAATATGCACAGAGATCAATGCTATTAGGAGGAGAGTCAGCACATGCGCTGCGGCGGCCAGGTAATAAAGCAGCGCCTCTGCGGCGTTTCACATACAGGGCATCCTAAATCAGGATATTTTAACTATTTTAGTCTGCTTTAACTATTACTTCTGTGCCCCGTTATAGCGGACCCAGCAAAACCCAGATGAGAGAAAAAAACAGACTTTAAAAAGGCATTTAAAGGGACCAAAACCCTTGGTCTTCTACTGGGCCTTCCAATAATGCGCTGCCCATTACCAGCATTTACTAAAATCTTTAAAGCAGATCAAATCTAAAAGACTCCAGGCCCAGGTGAAAGCCTTTCGCTGGAGCTTCCGGATTGGGGATGCCCTGCTTCGTGAAGCTTCTCTTGTTTAGCGAGTATGCTCAACTCAGGAAAAAAGGCCTTCAAAAGGACCAAAACCCTGGTAACTGGCTCTAGAGTTCAAAAGAAATCGGGATGCCCAGCTGTATCTTGCGTGAAATGCCATGGCGCATGTGCGGCACACCAGCGGCATCCCTGGAATCCCTTTAACATCTGTACGCAGACACACAGCTATAGTCTATGTACTGTATGTTTTTAAGAAGAAGCTTAATGATAGAACAAGGGGCACAACGTGAAGCTAGTCGGGGGGAAGATCAGGAGCAATGTTAGAAAATATTATTTTACAGAAAGAGTAGTAGATGCTGGGAACAAACTTCCAGCAGAGGTAGTTGAAAAATCAACAGTCACTGAATTTAAACATATCTGGGATAAGCACACATCTATCCCAAGATAAAGAGAACATACAGTATACACATAAGATACAGAGAACATACAGTATACACATAGGATACAGAGAACATACAGTATACACGTAAGATATAGAGAACATACAGTATATACATAAGATAAAGAGAACATACAGTATACACATAGGATACAGAGAACATACAGTATACACGTAAGATATAGAGAACATACAGTATACACATAAGATAAAGAGAACATACAGTATACACATAGGATACAGAGAACATACAGTATACACGTAAGATAAAGAGAACATACAGTATATACATAAGATATAGAGAACATACAGTATACACATAAGATAAAGAGTACATACAGTATACACATAAGATAAAGAGAACATACAGTATACACATAAGATAAAGAGAACATACAGTATACACATAGGATACAGAGAACATACAGTATACACGTAAGATATAGAGAACATACAGTATACACATAAGATAAAGAGAACATACAGTATACACATAAGATAAAGAGAACATACAGTATACACATAGGATACAGAGAACATACAGTATACACGTAAGATATAGAGAACATACAGTATACACATAAGATAAAGAGAACATACAGTATACACATAGGATACAGAGAACATACAGTATACACGTAAGATAAAGAGAACATACAGTATACACATAAGATAAAGAGAACATACAGTATACACATAAGATAAAGAGAACATACAGTATACACATAGGATACAGAGAACATACAGTATACACGTAAGATATAGAGAACATACAGTATACACATAAGATAAAGAGAACATACAGTATACACATAAGATAAAGAGAACATACAGTATACACATAGGATACAGAGAACATACAGTATACACGTAAGATATAGAGAACATACAGTATACACATAAGATAAAGAGAACATACAGTATACACATAAGATAAAGAGTACATACAGTATATACATAAGATATAGAGAACATACAGTATACACATAAGATAAAGAGAACATACAGTATACACATAAGATAAAGAGAACATACAGTATACACATAAGATACAGAGACCATACAGTATACACATAAGATATAGAGAACATACAGTATACACGTAAGATATAGAGAACATACAGTATACACATAAGATACAGAGACCATACAGTATACACATAAGATATAGAGAACATACAGTATACACGTAAGATATAGAGAACATACAGTATACACATAAGATACAGAGAACATACAGTATACACATAAGATAAAGAGAACATACAGTATACACATAAGATACAGAGAACATACAGTATATACATAAGATACAGAGAACATACAGTATACACATAAGATACAGAGAACATACAGTATACACATAAGATACAGAGAACATACAGTATACACATAAGATAAAGAGAACATACAGTATACACATAAGATAAAGAGAACATACAGTATATACATAAGATAAAGAGACCATACAGTATACACATAAGATAAAGAGAACATACAGTATACACATAAGATAAAGAGAACATACAGTATACACATAAGATACAGAGAACATACAGTATACACATAAGATAAAGAGAACATACAGTATACACATAAGATACAGAGAACATACAGTATACACATAAGATAAAGAGAACATACAGTATACACATAAGATAAAGAGAACATACAGTATACACATAAGATACAGAGAACATACAGTATATACATAAGATAAAGAGAACATACAGTATACACATAAGATAAAGAGAACATACAGTATACACATAAGATAAAGAGAACATACAGTATACACATAAGATATAGAGAACATACAGTATACACATAAGATAAAGAGAACATACAGTATATACATAAGATAAAGAGACCATACAGTATACACATAAGATAAAGAGAACATACAGTATATACATAAGATACAGAGAACATACAGTATACACATAAGATACAGAGAACATACAGTATACACATAAGATACAGAGAACATACAGTATACACATAAGATACAGAGAACATACAGTATACACATAAGATAAAGAGAACATACAGTATACACATAAGATAAAGAGAACATACAGTATATACATAAGATAAAGAGACCATACAGTATACACATAAGATAAAGAGAACATACAGTATACACATAAGATAAAGAGAACATACAGTATACACATAAGATACAGAGAACATACAGTATACACATAAGATAAAGAGAACATACAGTATACACATAAGATACAGAGAACATACAGTATACACATAAGATAAAGAGAACATACAGTATACACATAAGATACAGAGAACATACAGTATACACATAAGATAAAGAGAACATACAGTATACACATAAGATAAAGAGAACATACAGTATACACATAAGATAAAGAGAACATACAGTATACACATAAGATATAGAGAACATACAGTATACACATAAGATACAGAGAACATACAGTATACACATAAGATAAAGAGAACATACAGTATATACATAAGATAAAGAGAACATACAGTATACACATAAGATACAGAGAACATACAGTATACACATAAGATACAGAGAACATACAGTATACACATAAGATACAGAGAACATACAGTATACACATAAGATACAGAGAACATACAGTATACACATAAGATACAGAGAACATACAGTATACACATAAGATACAGAGAACATACAGTATACACATAAGATAAAGAGAACATACAGTATATACATAAGATAAAGAGAACATACAGTATACACATAAGATAAAGAGAACATACAGTATACACATAAGATAAAGAGAACATGCAGTATACACATAAGATAAAGAGAACATACAGTATACACATAAGATATAGAGAACATACAGTATACACATAAGATATAGAGAACATACAGTATACACATAAAGGCAGACTAGATGGACCATATGGTCTCCTTCTGCCGTCACCTTCTATGTTTCTACCCTGTCTGTAATTACTACTTTGTACAGCGCTACGGAAGATGATGGCGTTATATAAATAAATAATAATAATAATAGCCTGTCGATCAGGTTTTATTAGCTGGTGTGGTGGGGAACCCTGATTGGAGGGGAGCCTGCACATGCTCTGTGGGATCGCCAGTGATGTAAGCATATCAAGCAGGTTTTTAATCCCAAATTGGTTTTTGTTCCTCTGCAATATGCACAGCAATCAATGCTAATAGGAGGAGTCTGCACATGCTCTGTTACAGCCAGGAAATGAAGCTGCGCCTCTATTACTTCTGTGCCCCATTCAGGTAATAAAGCTGCGCCTCTATTACTTCTGTGCCCCATTCAGGTAATAAAGCTGCGCCTTTGCGGGGTTTCCCAAATCAGGATATTTCAACTATTTTGTTCTGCTTTAACTATTACTTCTGTGCCCCGTTAAAGCAGACCTAAAGTCATCCATACACCCGCCGGGATGGCTGAAAGTGGAGCAAATGACTCACCTTCTCCAGGTTCCAGCGCTATGACTATGTCTGCAGGCGGCATCAGCCAATTCTTGGAAGGTTTCTACCTGTAACGTTGTAATGAGACGTGTTTCCCGGGATTGGCTGCACAGACACCTTAAAGTAAACCTGTCACATGACATAAATAGAGCCAATGGAATCTCAGCCTGCTGCCCCACCCCTCTGTTATTGGAAGGAAAAAAGGTAGAAATGTGGAGAAATCAAAAGCCAGAAAGATGGAGGGAATGTGGAAAGGAGAGGGAGACATGGTGGATGCAGAAAAGGGGGTGGAGGGGTGTGGGAAACAGAAAAGGGAGGGAATGTAAAATATAGTAATATATAGTATATAATATAGAGAAAGATTGATGGAATGTGTAAAAGAAAAAAGGTGGAGGGAATGTGCTACTCTCCCACCCTCTCTGGTTTCTGTTTCTCTCCAGTTTCTATCTCTCTCCCATCTATCTGTATGTCTTTTTCTTACTCTCATTCCTGTCTTTCCTCTCTCCCATCTCTTTCACACACACACTCTCTCTCTCTTTTCTGTCTCTCTCACTCTCCTGTTTTTCTCTGTCTCTCTCCTGTTTCTCTCTGTCTCTCTTATTTGGGCATCTTCCTCCTGTCTTTTTCTGTCTCTCTCCCATCTCTCTTTATATCTCTTTCTTTCATTCCTGTCTTTTCTCTCCCCCATCTTTCTCTCTCCTCTTTCTTTCTGACTCTCTCCATCTTTCTTTCTCTCTCTCGTTCCCCTCTCTCTCTTTTTTCTCTCTGCCTCTCCTCCATCTCTTTCTCTTGTTCATCTTTCTTGTATTTTTTTCTGGCCCTCTCCCATCTCTTGTGCCTCTCTCTCTATTGTTTCTCTCTTGTCTCTCTCTCCCTCTCCTGTTTCTCTCTTGTGTCTCTCCCTCCTGTCTTTTTCTATCACTCACCATCTCTCTGTATGGCCCTTTCTTTCATTCTTGTCTTTGCGCTCCCCCATCTCTCTCTCTCTCTCTCTCTCTCTCTCTTTCTCTCTCTCCTCTTTCTCTCTGCCTCTCTCCTGTCTTTCTTTCTCTCGGTCCCCTCTCTCTCTCCCATCTCTTTCTTTTGTTCATCTTTCTTGCTCTCTTGTTTCTTTCTGTCCCTCTCCCATCTCTCGTGCCTCTCTCTCTATTGTTTCTCTCCAGTCTTTCTCTTTCCCTCTCTTGTGCATTTCTCTCTCCTGTTTCTCTCTGTCTCTCACCTATCTTTTTTGCTTGCACTTGTTCTTTTTCCTGTTTCTTTTTGTCTCTCCCCCCTTCTCTTTCTCGCTCTCATCCTTTTCTCACTGGTTTCTCTTTGTCCCTCCCCCTTCTACTTCTCTCTCTTGTGCCTCTCTCTCCTGTTTCTCTCTGTTTCTCTCCCCTCTCCCTCTCTCCTATTTCTCTCGGTATCTCTTCTGTCTTTCTCCCCTCTCTCTCCTCTCTCTCTCTCTCCTGTTTCTCTCCCGTCTCTCTCCCTCCTATTTCTCTCGGTATCTCTTCTGTCTTTCTCCTCTCTCTCTCTCTCTCTCTCTCTCTCTCCTGTTTCTCTCCCGTCTCTCTCTCTCCTGTTTCTCTCCCGTCTCTCTCTCCTATTTCTCTCGGTATCTCTTCTGTCTTTCTCCCCTCTCTCTCCTCTCTCTCTCTCTCTCCTGTTTCTCTCCCGTCTCTCTCCCTCCTATTTCTCTCGGTATCTCTTCTGTCTTTCTCCTCTCTCTCTCTCTCTCTCTCTTTTTCTCACTCTCATGCCTCTCTCTCTTTATCCTATTTCTCACAGTCTCCTGTGCCTCTTTTTCCCATTCCCTCTGTCTCTGTCACATCTCTCTGGTGCCGGTGCTCCCTTGCAGCAATGATAACCTGGCCCTGCTTTCTGCTGACCTTCATAACTTTCTGCTTTGCTCGTATTAAAATTTCAAATGAGAAAAAATCACAAAGGGGAAGATTTTTTAAATAAAATATATTAGCTTAATATTTATTTTTCATTAGCCAATCATATCATAGCATTTCATTGTCACAGGTGTTTAATGATAAATGTCCTTTAAAGATTCCCGAGCCTGATCCCAATGCATGTGAGCCGAAATCAAAAAAGTGGGAGGAGCTTGTGATATTTACTCACTATACATCTAATAGGATCTGGGGGATTTCATGCACTATTACTTCTGTGCCCCGTTAAAGCAGATCTAAAGTCATCCATACACCCGCCGGGATGGCTGAAAGTGGAGCAAATGACTCACCTTCTCCAGGTTCCAGCGCTATGACTATGTCTGCAGGCGGCATCAGCCAATTCTTGGAAGGTTTCTACCTGTAACGTTGTAATGAGACGTGTTTCCCGGGATTGGCTGCACAGACACCTTAAAGTAAACCTGTCACATGACATAAATAGAGCCACTGAGATCTCAGCCTGCTGCCCCACCCCTCTGTTATTGGAAGGAAAAAAGGTAGAAATGTGGAGGAATCAAAAGCCAGAAAGATGGAGGGAATGTGGAAAGGAGAGGGAGACATGGTGGATGCAGAAAAGGGGGTGGAGGGGTGTGGGAAACAGAAAAGGGAGGGAGGGAATGTAAAATATAGTAATATATAGTATATAGTATATAATATAGAGAAAGATTGATGGAATGTGTAAAAGAAAAAAGGTGGAGGGAATGTGCTACTCTCCCACCCTCTCTGGTTTCTGTTTCTCTCCAGTTTCTATTTCTCTCCCATCTATCTGTATGTCTTTTTCTTACTCTCATTCCTGTCTTTCCTCTCTCCCATTCTCTCTCCCATCTCTTTCACACACACTCTCTCTCTCTCTTTTCTGTCTCTCTCTCTCCCGTTTCTCTCTGTCTCTCTTATTTGGGCATCTTCTTCCTGTCTTTTCTCTCTCCTCTCTCTTTCACACACACTCTCTCTCTCTTTTCTGTCTCTCTCACTCCTGTTTTTCTCTGTCTCTCTCCTGTTTCTCTCTGTCTCTCTTATTTGGGCATCTTCCTCCTGTCTTTTTCTGTCTCTCTCCCATCTCTCTGTGTGTCTCTTTCTTTCATTCCTGTCTTTTCTCTCCCCCATCTCTCTCCCTCCTCTTTCTTTCTGACTCTCTCCATCTTTCTTTCTCTCTCTCGTTCCCCTCTCTCTCTTTTTTCTCTCTGCCTCTCCTCCATCTCTTTCTCTTGTTCATCTTTCTCTCTTTCCTGTTTTGGTCCACTTTAAAGAGAAATGAAATCCAGCTGGGCCGCTGTCTGTTCCCTGGGACATCCCAATCCTCTGTGTGACCCCCACTACCGGGGCGCTGCAAACCCCCCCTTTTTCTCTGCTTTAAAGGCCTACACCCAAAAAAGAAACCTGGTTCGGTGACATAGGCTTCTCCCTCTACACACCAAAGTGTCCATGTGAGCAGCCTCCGACAGGACATGTTGGGCTGTGTAGAAGAAGGGGCTTATTACAGGAGCATGAGGACTTTTTACAATCAGGCTGATTCATTACTAGCGGCAGGTATCGGCAGATGAGCGTCTGTATAGCTGTGCTAAGAGCGACCGCTAGTATACGCTGTGATCGGCTATCGGGCACTGTAACAGAGCGCCTCAGCCGCTGTAGTAACCTGCCCGGCATTGATGAATGACATGTATGTTGGGCGCTGTAACACCAGTACAGCGTTGCAGAGAGTGAAAGGTAGCGGCAGCTCATTGCAACCGACTCTCAGCAACTCACAGCATATTCAACAAAAAATCTACACACACACACAGCATCGGCGCTCTGGATCTGGGCG
The DNA here is from genome assembly GCA_027917425.1 of Gastrophryne carolinensis. Classification (NCBI taxonomy): domain Eukaryota; kingdom Metazoa; phylum Chordata; class Amphibia; order Anura; family Microhylidae; genus Gastrophryne; species Gastrophryne carolinensis. The sequence goes on along the minus strand of CM051240.1, from coordinate 40,379,169 downwards.
CTATAGCATAGAGCGGCAGACACTGTGTGATTAAAGTCTGTTTTTGAACACATATTTTGAACACAAAGCGAAACCGCGTGGAATGACGTTGTTTTAACATTGTGACATTAACACTTTAATACCAGACCTGTAATGACAATTCTGCATAAAATTATAAAAAAATGTTTTCAAAAATGACTTTTTCTAGGCCAGGAGTGGTCACACAATTATATATATTATTATTAATAATAATAATTATTATTATTTATATATATATTAGAGAAAAAAAAATTTAAAACAAAAAACCCTGTTTAAACAGGAGAAAAGTAACGTCCATTGAAATGTATGGGAGAGCGCCAGATAGCGACAGATAATACCTGCAGCTCTGGAAGCTAGAGCTCCTGCGCTATACGCCGAGCCGCCTGTAATAATACATGTGACGCTACATGGCGCTGTTAGAGTCACTCACCAGATTCGCTTTCAGAAATGTGGTTTTGCGTACAGCGCCCGGCGTTCACCAGACGCTGCCTGCCGCTACGAGGCGCTACCTGGCGCTATCCCTTGATGAATAAACCCCAATGTGTGTGTCCCCTGTAAATTTAGCTGATCCCTACAAACTGCTTGTCCTTGGAGAGCTTCTATTCTCTCAATACCAATTATGATGGAGGCGATAAATGTAAAATATCCCAATGCATCGCGCTATTAGTATCAGCAGAGCGCTGTGCGCAGAGCGTTTAGCGTCCTAGTAATTATTGCCTGTAATTTATGCGACCCGCCCGGTCATGCTTTAACCGGAGACTTCCTGCCTCCTTTCTGGTCCTTTAAGCGTCGGGGAATGATGTCAGTCTGGCTGAGGCGAATGCAGAATAGTTGAGTGGTTCTGGGGAGCGGCCAGGGAGCAGCCGAGGGGAGCCGCTGAATTTTAATGAGTCATTATTGCTGGGATGGCGGGGCGGCGGCGGGGGGGGGGGGGGGGGGAAGGGGGGTTAGTCCTTTTTTTTTTGTCTGCCTTTATCCGGTGCACAATAAAAGAATTAATTGGAGAGAAAATAGAAGGCCCGGGGAACTGAGAAATCATTAAGAGGCTCTGAATGGCTGATTGGACGCATATTGGAGGACTGAATTCCAGCCCGTCTCGCAGTGCAGCACGAATAGCGGCAACGTGTGTTGGAAGGTCATCTTACTACTTACCTGACATTCTTTATATCTTTCTTTAGGGGTTTCATGTAGTCACTATAGAACAAGTAGGTATAAACAAAAATAGCTGTAAGACCAGCCCATGAGTTACTATGCCCCGCCCCCAGGGAGCCAGTCAGCTGAGGCTACAGCACTACAGGGACAGATCATAGGCGGGGGGGGGGGGGGGGGAAATCAGCTGAAGATTTAGAACTGTATGAGCAAATGATGTGGCACAAGTGGGCGGCAGGGTTGTGGGGGGAGTCTAAGAGGCTGATTCATCATTAGCGGCAGGTAGCGACAGATGAGCGTCTGTAGCAGGCATTTTCAGAGCGCCCGCTAGTAGTCGCAGTGCTCGGCCGTGGGTCGCTACTTTATAGAGACTCAGTCGCTGTTCAGTAATGTTGAATACATTGTGAGGAGTCGCTATTTGACCAGTACAGCGCTGTATGGGAGCGCATGTTAGCGACTGCTCATAGCGACCGACTCACACCATATTCAGCAAAAAAACAGCCTCACAAATCTCTGGCGCTGAAAAATGCTTGTTTGAAGCCCAGAGCGCAGGAGGCGGTGTGTTTAAAGTCTGTTTTCCAGCATCTTTCCACTAGTAACAAAGCGAAAACATATGGAATTACATTGGAACAACATTGTAATATGAACACATTAATGGCAGACCTGTAATGTCATTTCTGAGGAAATATATAAAAAATAAAAAAATTATGAAAAAACTGCTATTTCAATGCCAGAAGAGGTCACAGAATTATTTGTGATTAAAAAAAAAAAAAAAAAAAAAAAAACCCGTTTAAAGAGAAGAATAGAATCGTCCATTGAAATGTATGGGAGAGCGACAGGTAGCCAGAGGTCATACCTGGCGCTGTGCAAGGCTGAACGCCGGCGCTGTTCCCTGAGGCTGTGAAAATGATGAATCAGACGCTACATGGCGCTATCCCAGTCGCTAAACAGATTCTGCTTGATAAATGTGTAATTGCGTGCCGTGTCCGGCGTTCACCAGTCGCTACCTGTCGCTACCTGTCATTAACCAGGCGCTACCTGACGCTATCCTTTCTTAAATAAGGGCCTCAGTCAGACCTTCCAACGTTTCAGGTTAAGAAAGAGGAACAATTGCTAAATGAAGCCACGCCCCCCTCGTTGAGGGATGGATAGGAGATAGGGTGTAACAGTTACAATAGAAACACTTCTATTCATGGGGGTTATTCATGAAGGTATAGCGCCAGGTAGCGCTTCGTAGCGGCAGGCAGCGTCTGGTAAATGCCGGGCGCTGTAGGCAAAACCACATTGATGAAAGCGAATCTGGTGAGCGCCTCTAACAGCGCCATGTAGCGTCCGATGTATTATTACAGACAGCTCAGCGTATAGCGCCAGCGCTCTAGCTTCCAGAGCGTCTGGTATTACCTTTTGCTCAGTGTCGCTTTCCCATACATTTCAATGGACGTTCATTTGGTTGTGTTTAAACACCGTGTTTTTTTTTTTGCTCTAATCATTGTGTGACGTCTCCTGGCTGCAAACAAACACTTTTAGACACTTTTTTGGCTTTGTATATTTTTATACAGAATTATCATTACAGGTCTGGCGCTAAAGTGTTAATGTCACAGTGTTATAACAATGTCATTCCACGTGTTTTCGCTTTGTTACTGGTGGATATGTGTTCAAAAACAGACTTTAATCACACAGTTCTGGCGCTCTATGCTATAGCTCCCAAATTTAGAGCGCCGATGCTGTGTGTGTCCTTTTTTGATAAGTATGGTGTGGAGCGCCGAGAGTCGGTCGCACTGAGCTGGCGCTACCTTTCGCTCGCTGCAGCGCTGTACTGGTGTTAGAGCGCCCAAAATACAACACATTCATCAATGCCGGCCAGGTTACTACAGCGACTGAGGCGCTCTGTTACAGCGCCCGATACCCGCTTACAGCGTCTACTAGCGGTCGCTCTAAGCGCCGCTATACAGACGCTCATCTGCCGATACCTGGTGCTAGTAGTGAATCAGCAGGCCTTACATGTATAAGCAGAGTCTAAAAGAAAGTCCTGCCCTGGGGCATACCAATTTGGGATGTGTGTGAAACAGGTTTTGCCATATACTCACCTCAAGGGCCACCTGAAGCAAACCTCCATCCGTTGTTTGCACATAGCGGAGGAGAGTGGCCAAGGCATTTCAAATTGGGATGCCCCTATTAAGCTAACTACATCCTGGGTTTTGGTCCACTTTAAAGGGGTTCATTAGAATCGAGGACAATTATTTCCTGCCTAGAGTTGCCCAAAGCGGAACAAAACCTGGATTTTGACTATCCCAGGTTTTGTTCTGTGCCCTGTGCAAAATGGGATTCCCCGCATTGTGAAACCCCCCAGATCTCCCGTAATAACTCACCTCTTCCTGGTCCAATGGCGCATGCGCGGGCTCTTGTCTAATCATAGCTGTTTCTGATTTGCTTCAATGTGGAGCGCAAGCAGGCCCATCCGCAGCGGTGCACATGCTCCTGCACCAGCCTATCAAAATGGCTGAGGCGGGAGCACGTTCACAACCTTAAAGTGGACCAAAACCCAGGATTTTGGTCCTTTTCCCCGGGGCACCTCGATCGTCATGTCGTCTAAGCCATCGTCTAAGGCCAGCGGCTCCGAGCGTGCTGGCGGCCACTTCCCTGTAACAGGGGGTGTGCCCGCGCCGACCATTCACAAATGCCTGACGCGGGCATGCGCTCTGCTGGAGGGATAGCGGGAATGTGGCCACGGCTCACACCTGCGCTGGACCTGGTAGCAAGGTAAGTGATCTGGGTAGTTTCACACAGCGCGGCATCCCGATTTTGGATGCCCCGGGGGGAGGGAATCGATTGGCCCGAGAATCTTGGGTGGGTTTTGATGTAGGGGATGCGGCCGCTTGCGCTCCCCGCTGAAAAGAATCAGGGCCGTTTGCTGCTTGACTTAGGCCCTTATTTAACAAGGGATAGCGCCAGGTAGCGACTGGTGAGCGAACGGTAATGACGGTCACCGCCACGAGAACGCCGGCTCCCCTCCGCAATCACACATTTATCAAGCCGATCCTGCTTAGCGACTAACAGAGCGCCAGATAGCGAATCATTCATCATTATTCCAGCCTCACCCCACAGCACCAGCGAGCGACCTTGAACAGCGACAGGTATGACCTCTCGCTACCTGGCGCTCTCCAATGCATTTCAATGGAGCAATCTTTAAATATTCATAATTAAAAATTGCTTTTATTTATTTACTTATTTTTTTTTAAATGTCAAAAATTCTGTGACCACTTCTGCAATGTTAGATATTTTTTTTAACGTAAAAAAAAAAAAAAAAATGTGTGCAGAATTGATATTACAGGTCTGATATTAATGTATTCATATTACGAAATGTTTTGAAAAACATTTTTTTTTTTTTTTTCTAAAAATATGGTTGTTTGGGGGTTAAAAAACTACTTGTAACCCATCGCCGCCAGCGCTCTGGGGTTTAAACAAGCATTTCACAGCGCGAGAATTTTTTGAGCGTGATTTTTTAATGAATATGCTGGGAGCCGTTCGCTATGGCCATTCGCTGTCATGCGCTCCCATACAGCGCGGAACCTGTCAAACAGCAACTCCTAACCCCGTATTCAACATTACCGCACACCGACTGAGTCGCTGTCAACAGCCGAACAACGGCCAAGCACAGCGAATACTAGCGGGCGCTGTGAAAATAACGCTACTGTCGCTCATCTGTCGCTACCTGGCGCTATTAATGAATCGGCCTCATAGTCACAGCAAAGGGCTCTGATTGGACGAGAGCCTGCGCATGCACCGTTGGACCGGGAAGAGGTGAGTTATTATTAGGGGTGATCTAGGGATCTAGGATCCCATTCCAGGATGCCCCGGGGGGAGGCCAGCATCCAGCCCTGAAATCTTTCAGATTCAGGACTGGCCTATGAATTTTAAAGGGGTTTATGAGAATGGAGGATTATTAATATTTTCTGCCTAGAGTTGCTCTTTAAATATCTGCCCACTCCGAAGAGTTAGAGACAGATCGCAGGAAGTCTGGTCAAATCACGACGCTCCGTAAGTGTTTCAGTGCTGCAATCTGCTGGGCGCAGCGAAGCGTGAATCCGAGAAAGAACAGCGCGGCTCCGCATCTCACCAGGCAGCCGCCACCATGGCGTCCATAGCGAGCAGCTTGCGAGCGGCTGGTCCTCGCAGGAGTAAAGCTGTTGTTATTGCCACCATCAGATGGGCCGGATAGTCTGCTGCTGAGACTCTTTGGGTTCCTCTCCTCCTCCAGGTGGCCCGGGGGCGTCTGCACTTCCTGCTCGGATCTGTGCGTGGAACGGCGCGCTCGCGTTCATTTGGTCGCCATGCTCGTTATCAGAAACCTACAAAACGAAAAAAAAAAAGTGTGTTTTATACTCCGGAGCTTGGGAATTTCTCTGGCGTAAATCTCAGCCCACTCCCTATTATTAATTCACAAATATTATTCAAGCTGTGCCAACGTAGTGCCGGCCGGCTCGCCGCGCGTTCCAAGGCGAGAATTCCACATGCCGCGATTTTCTGCAACACACCCGCCGCCAGGATCTGCCTCGTATGCGATCAATAGCGGGCTTGTATAAGAGTCCATAAATCATACATTTTACTCATACATGGAAGGTTGGAGTAAAGCCAGCCATCCACATGGGAGCGTAGCGTTCCTTCCCTGAGCAATCAGACCCATGAGTGAGCGTAAAGTGGACCAACACCCAGGATTTGGACCCGCTGTGTGAAACCCCCCAGATCGCGTGTAAAAACTCACCTCACCCCGGGGTCAGGTTTACAGGATGGCCAATGAGGTTTTCCAAACCAGTATGAGAAGAGACCCATGGGTTGCCCTACTGCACTGCAAGCCCCGGGAGCTGACTAATAAGCAACACAGACTCTTTGGCCCTTATTTAACAAGGGATAGCGCCAGGTAGCGAATGGTGAGTGAACGGTAATGACGGTCACCGCCACGAGTACGCCGGCTCCCCTCCGCAATCACACATTTATCAAGCCGATCCTGCTTAGCAACTGACAGAGCGCCAGATAGCGAATCATTCATCATTATTCCAGCCTCACCCCACAGCGCCAGCGAGCGACCTTGAACAGCGACAGGTATGACCTCTCGCTACCTGGCGCTCTCCAATGCATTTCAATGGAACAATCTTTAAATATTCATAATTAATTGCTATTAACGTTTTTTTTTTTTTTTAAATGTCAAAAATTCTGTGACCACTTCTGCAATGTTAGATATTTTTTTTAAGGTTAAAAAAAAAAAAAAAAATTTGTGCAGAATTGATATTACAGGTCTGATATTAATGTATTCATATTACAAAATGTTTTGAAAAACATGTTTTTTTTTTTTCAAAATATATGGTTGTTTGGGGGTTAAAAAACTACTTTTAACCCATCGCCGCCAGCGCTCTGGGGTTTAAATATGCATTTCACAGCGCGAGAATTTTTTGAGCGTGATTTGTTAATGAATATGCTGGGAGCCGTTCGCTATGGCCATTCGCTGTCATGCGCTCCCATACAGCGCGGAACCTGTCAAACAGCGACTCCTAACCCCGTATTCAACATTACCGCACACCGACTGAGTCGCTGTCAACAGCCGAACAACGGCCAAGCACAGCGAATACTAGCGTGCGCTGTGAAAATAACGCTACTTTCGCTCATCTGTCGCTACCTGGCGCTATTAATGAATCGGCCTCTTAGTATATCTGCTGCTAGCAGCTAAGCAGACTATAGCTAAAGCATGGAAAAAACAATTTACCCCAATCTCAGAGGTGTCGGCCAGGATGAATGGGTTTCTTACTAACAAGAGACTGTCCAGCATCCTGGCCGACACTCATGATAAATTCATTTCACTATGGGAGCCCTGGACAAGGTTTACGTGGCCTGGGGAACCTCTGCAGACATTATAAAGATCATTATCCAATGACCAGATGGGCGGCTGGTGGAGCGCGGGTGCTACCAACCCCCCCTTTTTTCCCTTCTCTCCCTCCATCCCCAACGCCCTTTCCCGGGTGTCCTGACCCTTCTAATCCAGCCCCCCCCCCTTTTTTCCCCTCTTCCTCTTGTAATATTAAGGATTTAAAAAGGTTTCAATGAACTATCTCTGCCTACAATCTTGGAAACAATTGATAGTCTGAATCACGCCCCATCCCATCTGGCACTGGGAGCGGGGGATGGTGGATGTGCCGGTGTTGCGGGTGCTGATGGCCCGCCCTGTCCTGGTCGCTGGTCGGGCATATTGTCGTTTAGCATTTGCTGCATTCCACTTGCTCCATCTATAATGCACTTTGCAGAACGTTAATCAGGCGCGGTTAGGGCACGACTTTATGTAAGACAGATTGCAACTTTTTGCCTCCCCTGCGTGGGATGGTTATATTGTCTGTATGTCCACCATAACTGTACTGTTGAAAACGTAATAAAATATTGAAACAAAAAAAAAAACTCACCTCACCCCACTCCTACGGCGCATGCGCGGCCGCTCATCCAATCAGATCGCTCGGAGCCGATGTTGTATGCGCGTCAATGCGACGTCTTCACAATGGCCGACAGGCACGTGCCCTGCTAGAGAGAAGCGCGAGATGCAGCCGCGGCCCACGCATGCGCCGTTGGATCAGGATCCAGGTAATGTTTCTGGGCGTCCTGAACACAGCGGGGCATCCCGATTTTGGATGCCCCGCGGGGAGGGATCGGTCCGGGATCTTATAGATTCCCGGGCCGATCCGCCCTGGTGTTGGTCCACTTTAAAGCGATTCAGCACCCGAATGAAGAAACTAAAAGGTGCTTACCTTGTGTCCCCCGCTCTAGGCATTGCTTGTGCTTGCCTCACTGCACACATGGGTTAAATGTAGATGAAAAAATTCTATGTGTGCTCACGCAAACAATAGCCATATATGCACATAAATAAAAAAAAATCTAGGAGCTGTAATTAATTGTAATTTTATACTCCGGCTTGGGAATTTCTCTGCTGTAAATCTCAGCCCACTCTAATTAGGGGTTTATTCATCAAGGGATAGTGCCAGGTAGCGCCTTGTAGCGGCAGGCAGTGTCTGGTGAACGTTGGGCGCTGTATGCAAAACCACATTTATGAAAGCGATTCTGGTGAGCGACTCTAACAGCGCCATGTAGCGTCTGATTCATCATTACAGGCGGCTCAGCGTATAGCGCCAGCACTCTAGCTTCAAGATCGCCAGATATTACCTGTCACTACCTGTCGCTCTCCTCTCTCTCGCTTCCTCTTCTTCTGTTTAAACAAGGTTTTTTGTTTTTCAATATTTTTTTTCTCTCAAATTATTGTGTGACCTCTCCTGGCCTTGAAAAAGTCATTTTTGAAAACATTTTAGATTTTTTATATTTTTATGCAGAATTGTCATTACAGGTCTGGCACTAAAGTATTAATGTCACAGCGTTACAACAATGTCATTCCATGTGTTTTCGCTTTGTTACTGGTGGATATGTGTTCAAAAACAGACTTTAATCACACAGCGTCTGGTGCTCTATGCTACAGCGCCCAGATCCAGAGCGCCCGATGCTGTCTGTGTCTGTTTTTTTTGTTGAATATGGTGTGAGTCACTGAGAATCGGTCGCACTGAGCAGTCGCTACCTTTCGCGCCTTGCAACGCTGTACTGGTGTTAGATTCATCAATGCGGGCCAGGTTACTACAGCGACTGAGGCGCTCTGTTACAGTGCCCGATTACAGCGGCTACTAGCGGTCGCTCTAAGCGCCGCTATACAGACGCTCATCTGCCGATACCTGGCGCTAGTAATGAATCAGCCTGCCCGTGCTACTGACCTCTGCTGTTATCAGTAGAGACCCAAAGTGGAATTTAAAATGATCCTGGCGATGGAGTAATCATATACATGTATGAGAATACAGAATGTATGATAGAGATGATAGAGAATGATAGAGATATGGAGAGAAGGTCATAGGGAGAGATAAAAGCAAAGCAGAAAGGAGGGGGGGGGGGCTCAGGAAAGAGACCAAAGTAGAAGGGAAGGAAGGTGTAGAATGTAGAGTATAAAGTAAGGAAAATAAAAAAGTTACTGAATAGAAAGCAGAATTAGACAGAAACAGGGAAGAAATAAAGGAGTAGAAAGTAGAATAGAAAGGAAGGAAAGAAAGAATAATAGAAAGAAATAACTAAAAAAGGAGGGGGAAGTAGAATAGAATGGAAGGAAAGAAAGAATAATAGAAAGAAATAACTAAAAAAGGAGGAGGAAGTAGAATAGAATGCAAGGAAAGAAAGAAAGAGAGAAAGAAAGAGAGAAAGAAAGAAAGAAAGAAAGAAAGAAAGAAAGAAGAGGAGAAAGGAGATTCGAATGTGCGGAAGGAAGAAGGAGTAGATGCTAGAGATTGAAGGAGATAGTAAGGGAAGAAGAAAGAGCAGAAGGTAGAGCTGGAAGGATGGATGGAAGGAAGGAAGAAAGAAGGAAGGTTAAGACAAATACATAGAGCGCAGAGTAGAACGTTTGGAAAGAGGAAGAAGTAGAAAAGGAAAGAAGAGACGCACAAAGGTAGAAAAGAAGGATAACAGAGTAGAAAGTTAGGAATAAAGAAGGAGTGAATACTAAAGAAGGAAGTAAGGTAATAAGGGAAGGAAAGTAGTTAGAAAGTAGAGAGTAGAACATTAGGAAAGAGGAAGTAGAAGGTATAGAAGGAAGAAAGGGGATAGAGAAAGAGGGGAGGTAGTAAGGGATGAAAAGTAGGGAGAACAGAGAGTAGAACATTAGGAAATAAGGAGAGGGAAGAAAGTAGTGGAAAGTATAGTGAAAAGTTTATAAGGATCAAGGAGTAGAAAATCGAGAAGGAAGGATGGAAGGGAGGGAGGCAGGTAGTGAAGGAAGAAGGGGTAGAAAGTAGAGTAGAACATTAGGAAAGACAGAGTACAAAGTAGAGAAGGAAGAAGGAAGTCGTTGAAAGATAGGAAGGGGTAGAAAGTACAGACGAAAGAGGAAGAAGAAAGATGAAGGAGTAGAAAGCAGAGTTGAAACGAATAAGGGGAGGAGATAGAAGTAGAAATCAGAAGTAGAAAGAAAGAAGAAAAATGGAGAAGAATAAGTAGAAAGAAGAAGAGGTGGAGAGAATTAGAGAAAAAAAGAAGAAGAAGGGAATGATGAGAAAAGAGAGAAGGAGGGAAGATGAAAGGGGCTCAACACTTACAGGATTAAGTTAAAAAATGGGGGAGGGGCGGAATGTGGAAAGGAGGGTTAAAACTGTTGCTGGGTGCAGCGGAGTCAAATCCAGATAACCATTTGTGGTGTAACAGGAACTGGCTTTACTGGAACATGAGTGTTGAGTTGTCACCTTAACATGGTGGCTAACATAAACAGGAAACAGAAGTGCTATAGCAGAGCTCTATATACAGGAGATACAACATAGGAAAAAGCTTAGAGAGACTACAGATAAGGGCTATTAAGGGACTACGTACAGGATTATGTAACTATACATAATATTATAAGTGACAACCAGCACGGTTTTACTAAGGGCAGAACTAACCTGATTGGTTTCTATGAGGAGGTGAGTAGAAGCCTGGACAGAAGGGCGGCTGTGGATATATTTTTTCTGGATTTTGCAAAAGCATGTGACACTGTTCCCCATAGAAGCTTATTGGGGAAATTGAGGTCTTCAGGGTTAGAAAATACAGTTTGTAACTGGATTGAAAACTGGCTGAAGGGTCGGGTGCAGAGAGTTGTGGGTAATGATCCCTACCCTAAATGGTTACCGGTTGTACCCCAGGGTTCAGTCCTGGGCCCACTATTATTCAGCTTGTTTATAAATGACATAGAAGATGGAATTAAAAGCACTGTCTCTATTTTTGTAGCACAGTGAAGTCTATTGAAGATGTTCACATGCTTCAGGCTGACTTGGACACTTTGAGTGTCTGGGCTCCACTTGGCAGATAGAGTTCAATGTGGAGAAATGTAAAGTCATACACTTGGGGTCTAATAACCTGAAGGCCACATATGTCCTCGGGGGAGTAAGAATGAGAGAAACACTGGAAGTACTGATAGGCCACAGGCTAAATAACAGCATGCAGTGCCAAGCAGCTGCTTCCAAGGCCACCAAGATATTATCATGCATTAAATGAGGCCTGGAATCATGGGATAGGGATGTCATTTTGCCTCTTTACAAGGCACTGGTGCGCCCTCACCTGGCATATGTCATCCAGTTCTGGGCACCAATTCATAGAAAGGACGCTCTGACTATGGAAAGGGTGCAGAGCAGCCACCAAACTAATAAGAGGAATGAAGGATCTTATGCCCTTATTCATCAAGCGATAGCGCCAGGTAGTGTCTGACGAGCGCCAGGTCCCGCCAGCTAACGGCGGCTACCGACTCAAGTACGCCCGGCGTCGGCCACAATGACGCATTTATCAAGCTAAATGAGGCTAATTTTTTTTTTTTTAATTTTTAATGCATAGATGGCCATTGTATGCTTGCGCACACATAGGAATTCGTCCTCCGCATTTAACCCATCCGTGCAGTGATTGTACACGTGCCCGGAGCGGTGGGCTGCCCTAATTACGGCGCCCGGGGAGCAGTTGGGGGGTTAGGTGCCTTGCTCAAGAGCACTTCAGTCATGTCCCAGGACCGGGATTCGAACCTGCAACCCTGCAGCCACAAGTCCGCTCCCCTTACCTCTAGGCCACAACTGCCCCAGTCGGCTACATGATGAATCCCGCGCTAGCTGTCGCTCTCGCGGCTAGCGCCGGCGAGAGCGACAGCTAGCGCGGGATTCATCATGTAGCCGACTGCAACGAACAGCGCCGCTGCTAATTCCATCACAGCGCCAGGTATGACCTGTCGCTCCCTGGCGATGTCCAATGCATTTCAATGGAGCAATCTTTAATTAATCATAATTAATTGCTATTAATGGTTTTTTTTTTTTTTTTAATGTCAAAAATTCTGACAGAAAAATAAATAAATAATAACTTCCCCTAACTATGCAAGATAAGCATTGGTAACAGCGCAGCCTACTGTCATAACTTGCCAGTGTACCCTCTTATACCACCATGCTGCCCCCATATCATTAAAGTGGACCAACACCTATAAGATTCCCAGGCCGATCACCTCCCTCACCGCGGGGCATCCGAGATCGGGATGTCCCGCGGGGTGAAACCCCCCCAAAAGCCCAAAAAAACCTTACCTTATCGGCGACGGATCAGCCGCCGCCGCCTCCCGCGCCCCTCTAGCAGTGCGCGCGCCCGCGCCGGCTGTTTGTGAATGGCCGGCGCGGGCGCGCGCCCTGTAAGAGGGACGCACGGGGGGCGGCGGAGGCGGCTTGTCTGTCGCTTGTCCGTCGCCGAAAAGGTACATTTTTGGGGGCTTTTGGGGGGGTTTCACACAGCGGGGCATCCTGATCTCGGATGCCCCGCTGAAGTGGACCAACACCCAGGATAGTGAAAATCCTGGGTGTTGGTCCACTTTAAAGAGTGCAGCTATACTGCCCAAGGACCCCTCTAACAATATGAGACAACCCTTACGCTCCCTGCTCCCCCCACAGCTAATCCATGGACACCCTTTAGCACCCCGGGACCACCTTTGGGGCCCACTGGGCCATTTGTACTCTCCCTGATGCCCCTTTACCATTAAAGAGTGTTTAATATCTACCAGTGCCCTCCTTTACCATCTTGGGTCCACCCTTCTGTCTAAAGGCATCCCTCTAACACCAAAGGGCCACCCTTACTCTTCCTGCTGCCAACATACCATTAAATTGTGTTACATTTCACCCAATGGCTCCCTTTCCCATCTTAGGCCCTCCTTTACTGTCCATGGGCACCCCTCCAACAATAAGAGACCATCCTTACTCTTCCCACTGCTCACATATCATTAAAAGTTGCTATATATCACTTAATGTCTCCCTTCATCGTCTTAGGTCCACCCTTTCCCTTCAAGGGGCCACCCTTACTTTTCATGCTGACCACATATCATTAAAGGGTGCACATATAGCCAAATGGCTCCCTTTACCATTTCGGGGTCACACTTACTGGTCAATAGCACCCCTTTAACACTATATTGCTACCTTTTCCCGTTAAGGGCCCCTTTAGAATGACATACTTGAACCCCTTCACACTTCTGAGACCCACCAATACTGCCTAAGCAACCGCTATATACAGACTACAGACAACCATAAAAATAAATAAAATACTGAAGAGATTGCAGGCAGCACTGGGCATAACAGTAGCATTGTTTGGACCTTATTTATGGCAGGGCGTGATACTGAGGTTATGCCTGTACTGCCCAGATGGTGGTTCTGCTTTGCAGGCATTAGATGAGAGTTTGTAACACAGGAAAAGATAGAATGTGCACAATTCATTTGGCAGTAGTTGCTTATACATACTATGGCATCCATTTTTCATTGCTATATGGATTAACTAATAATTGTGTTTCTAATTGGTCACATAATGTACTTGGGCTTTCACTGTGAAGTGAAAAAAGTGTCCCTGTAAACTTGGTGTGCTTCCCCTGATGAAGTCTCTGCAAAAGGGGTGTTGAGAATTTAAAGACGCTATTTGGAAACACAAAGAGATCACATTTAATAGGGATGAGCGCACTGGTTCAAAATGCGCTGAACTGCCCTACAAGCCTGTAGCTGCTACATCGGGTCTAGAGAAGGAATAGCTGATTGATGCTCAATTAAAACATGATGCAGCCTCAGCTATAACACCCATTTTGTTATTGATATTATTATAATAACTAGCGTCAAATATTGCACTTGGACTTTCTTGGTAAAGTGAAAAATACTGTCCTTGGAATATTGCTGTGCTTTCCCTGATGAAGTCCCCGCAAAGAGGCGAAAAGTATTGGGAATTGAAAAGCGTCATCTTCTAAGGGAAGATATATATTTTTATATAAGTCTGAATAGACTTTTTGTCACAATCTCACATTTGTACGGCTTTCGAATGTTTTTAATTGTCAGCAATTATGTTTTGCACATAAAATTGAGTGTGATAAAGTGAGATGGTATGTAAACAGCTAGCAATGATCTATGTAGGTTTCTATCTCCATAATGTACCATTTGTGACAGGTTCTCTTTAAATCAATACAAATAGTGAGATTATCGGCAGGTCTTTTTCATCAGTAAATCATCCATTATTAAAACAAGAGGCGGAGCCAATGGGGGTGTCCAGAGGCTTTTGGTGGGCCAGCCAACAGATTAATTGTGGGCGATAAAGGAAATCACTGTCACCCAGAACAAAGGGCTCTGTATCTGCCGCCCAGACAATGGCGCGGGAATCTGGGGAGTTTCCAGGATGAACATCACTAAATTAGTCTGCGAAAACTTAACCAGGTGCAGCAATGTGCTGCTTATACAGATTTTCCCATATATGTGGCTGGTGCATGCTGGGAGATCTGTTTGTAAAGTATTTTGACTCCATATTGTATATAGGTATGTATAGGACTCCATATTGACTCCAATATAGGGTGGTATGCCAAAAGACCCCTTTACCATTTTATTCAGGTAGTCTGCACACCAAGGGACCCTCTACCATTTTATTCAGGTAGTCTGCACACCAAGGGACCCCTTTACCATTTTATTCAGGTAGTCTGCACACCAAGGGACCCCTTTACCATTTTATTCAGGTAGTCTGCACACCAAGGGACCCCTTTACCATTTTATTCAGGTAGTCTGCAAGCCAAGGGACCCCTTTACCATTTTATTCAGGTAGTCTGCACACCAAGGGACCCCTATACCATTTTATTCAGGTAGTCTGCACACCAAGGGACCCTTTACCATTTTATTCAGGTAGTCTGCACATCAAGGGACCCTATACCATTTTATTCAGGTAGTCTGCACACCAAGGGACCCCTATACCATTTTATTCAGGTAGTCTGCACACTAAGGGACCCCATACCATTTTATTCAGGTAGTCTGCACACCAAGGGACCCCTATACCATTTTATTCAGGTAGTCTGCACACCAAGGGACCCTTTACC
Source organism: Gastrophryne carolinensis (assembly GCA_027917425.1). Taxonomy (NCBI): domain Eukaryota; kingdom Metazoa; phylum Chordata; class Amphibia; order Anura; family Microhylidae; genus Gastrophryne; species Gastrophryne carolinensis. The sequence continues at coordinate 40,364,066 of CM051240.1, read as the reverse complement.
ATTTTATTCAGGTAGTCTGCAAGCCAAGGGACCCCTTTACCATTTTATTCAGGTAGTCTGCAAGCCAAGGGACCTCTTTACCATTTTATTCAGGTAGTCTGCACACCAAGGGACCCCTATACCATTTTATTCAGGTAGTCTGCACACCAAGGGACCCTTTACCATTTTATTCAGGTAGTCTGCAAGCCAAGGGACCCCTTTACCATTTTATTCAGGTAGTCTGCAAGCCAAGGGACCCCTTTACCATTTTATTCAGGTAGTCTGCAAGCCAAGGGACCCCTTTACCATTTTATTCAGGTAGTCTGCAAGCCAAGGGACCCCTTTACCATTTTATTCAGGTAGTCTGCAAGCCAAGGGACCCCTTTACCATTTTATTCAGGTAGTCTGCACACCAAGGGACCCCTTTACCATTTTATTCAGGTAGTCTGCACAACAAAGGGACCCCTATACCATTTTATTCAGGTAGTCTGCAAGCCAAGGGACCCCTTTACCATTTTATTCAGGTAGTCTGCAAGCCAAGGGACCCCTTTACCATTTTATTCAGGTAGTCTGCACACCAAGAGACCCCTATACCATTTTATTCAGGTAGTCTGCAAGCCAAGGGACCCCTTTACCATTTTATTCAGGTAGTCTGCAAGCCAAGGGACCCCTTTACCATTTTATTCAGGTAGTCTGCACAACAAAGGGACCCCTATACCATTTTATTCAGGTAGTCTGCACACCAAGGGACCCCTTTACCATTTTATTCAGGTAGTCTGCACAACAAAGGGACCCTATACCATTTTATTCAGGTAGTCTGCAAGCCAAGGGACCCCTTTACCATTTTATTCAGGTAGTCTGCAAGCCAAGGGACCCCTTTACCATTTTATTCAGGTAGTCTGCACACCAAGGGACCCCTTTACCATTTTATTCAGGTAGTCTGCAAGCCAAGGGACCCCTATACCAGTTTATTCTGGTAGTCTGCACACCAAGGGGCCCCTATACTATTTTATTCAGGTAGTCTGCACATCAAGGGACCCTATACCATTTTATTCAGGTAGTCTGCACACCAAGGGACCCCTATACCATTTTATTTAGGTAGTCTGCACACTAAGGGACCCCATACCATTTTATTCAGGTAGTCTGCACACCAAGGGACCCCTATACCATTTTATTCAGGTAGTCTGCACACCAAGGGACCCTTTACCATTTTATTCAGGTAGTCTGCAAGCCAAGGGACCTCTTTACCATTTTATTCAGGTAGTCTGCACACCAAGGGACCCCTTTACCATTTTATTCAGGTAGTCTGCAAGCCAAGGGACCTCTTTACCATTTTATTCAGGTAGTCTGCACACCAAGGGACCCCTATACCATTTTATTCAGGTAGTCTGCACACCAAGGGACCCTTTACCATTTTATTCAGGTAGTCTGCAAGCCAAGGGACCCCTTTACCATTTTATTCAGGTAGTCTGCAAGCCAAGGGACCTCTTTACCATTTTATTCAGGTAGTCTGCAAGCCAAGGGACCCTTTACCATTTTATTCAGGTAGTCTGCAAGCCAAGGGACCCCTGTACCATTTTATTCAGGTAGTCTGCACACCAAGGGACCCCTATACCATTTTATTCAGGTAGTCTGCAAGCCAAGGGACCCCTATACCATTTTATTCAGGTAGTATGCAAGCCAAGGGACCCCTTTACCATTTTATTCAGGTAGTCTGCACACCAAGGGACCCCTTTACCATTTTATTCAGGTAGTCTGCACAACAAAGGGACCCCTATACCATTTTATTCAGGTAGTCTGCACACCAAGGGACCCCTTTACCATTTTATTCAGGTAGTCTGCACAACAAAGGGACCCCTATACCATTTTATTCAGGTAGTCTGCAAGCCAAGGGACCCCTTTACCATTTTATTCAGGTAGTCTGCAAGCCAAGGGACCCCTTTACCATTTTATTCAGGTAGTCTGCACACCAAGGGACCCCTTTACCATTTTATTCAGGTAGTCTGCAAGCCAAGGGACCCCTATACCAGTTTATTCTGGTAGTCTGCACACCAAGGGGCCCCTATACTATTTTATTCAGGTAGTCTGCACACCAAGGGGCCCTTTACCATTTTAATCAGGTAGTCTGCAAGCCAAGGGACCCTTTACCATTTTATTCAGGTAGTCTGCACACCAAGGGACCCCTATACCATTTTATTCAGGTAGTCTGCACACCAAGGGACCCCTATACCATTTTATTCTGGTAGTCTGCACGCCAAGGGACCCCTATACCATTTTATTCAGGTAGTCTGCACACCAAGGGACCCCTTTACCATTTTATTCAGGTAGTCTGCAAGCCAAGGGACCCCTATACCATTTTATTCAGGTAGTCTGCACACTAAGGGACCCCTATACCATTTTATTCAGGTAGTCTGCACACCAAGGGACCCCTATACCATTTTATTCAGGTAGTCTGCAAGCCAAGGGACCCCTATACCATTTTATTCAGGTAGTCTGCACACCAAGGGACCACTTTACCATTTTATTCAGGTAGTCTGCACACCAAGGGACCCCTTTACCATTTTATTCAGGTAGTCTGCACACCAAGGGACCCCTTTACCATTTTATTTAGGTAGTCTGCAAGCCAAGGGACCCTTTACCATTTTATTCAGGTAGTCTGCACACCAAGGGACCCCTATACCATTTTATTCAGGTAGTCTGCACACCAAGGGACCCCTATACCATTTTATTCAGGTAGTCTGCACACCAAGGGACCCCTATACCGTTTTATTCAGGTAGTCTGCACACCAAGGGACCCCTATACCATTTTATTCAGGTAGTCTGCACACCAAGGGACCCCTATACCATTTTATTCAGGTAGTCTGCACACCAAGGGACCCCTATACCATTTTATTCAGGTAGTCTGCACACCAAGGGACCCCTATACCATTTTATTCAGGTAGTCTGCAAGCCAAGGGACCCTTTACCATTTTATTCAGGTAGTCTGCACGCCAAGGGACCACTATACCATTTTATTCAGGTAGTCTGCACGCCAAGGGACCCCTATACCATTTTATTCAGGTAGTCTGCACACCAAGGGACCCCTATACCATTTTATTCAGGTAGTCTGCAAGCCAAGGGACCCTTTACCATTTTATTCAGGTAGTCTGCACACCAAGGGACCCCTTTACCATTTTATTCAGGTAGTCTGCACACCAAGGGACCCCTATACCATTTTATTCAGGTAGTCTGCACACCAAGGGACCCCTTTACCATTTTATTCAGGTAGTCTGCAAGCCAAGGGACCCTTTACCATTTTATTCAGGTAGTCTGCACACCAAGGGACCCCTATACCATTTTATTCAGGTAGTCTGCACACCAAGGGACCCCTTTACCATTTTATTCAGGTAGTCTGCACACCAAGGGACCCCTTTACCATTTTATTCAGGTAGTCTGCAAGCCAAGGGACCCTTTACCATTTTATTCAGGTAGTCTGCAAGCCAAGGGACCCCTTTACCATTTTATTCAGGTAGTCTGCACGCCAAGGGACCCCTTTACCATTTTATTCAGGTAGTCTGCACGCCAAGGGACCACTATACCATTTTATTCAGGTAGTCTGCAAGCCAAGGGACCCTTTACCATTTTATTCAGGTAGTCTGCAAGCCAAGGGACCCTTTACCATTTTATTCAGGTAGTCTGCACGCCAAGGGACCCCTATACCATTTTATTCAGGTAGTCTGCAAGCCAAGGGACCCCTATATCATTTTATTCAGGTAGTCTGCACACCAAGGGACCCCTTTACCATTTTATTCAGGTAGTCTGCAAGCCAAGGGACCCCTTTACCATTTTATTCAGGTAGTCTGCACACCAAGGGACCCCTATACCATTTTATTCAGGTAGTCTGCACACCAAGGGACCATTTACCATTTTATTCAGGTAGTCTGCAAGCCAAGGGACCCCTATACCATTTTATTCAGGTAGTCTGCACACCAAGGGACCCCTATACCATTTTATTCAGGTAGTCTGCACACCAAGGGACCCCTATACCATTTTATTCAGGTAGTCTGCACACCAAGGGACCCCTATACCATTTTATTCAGGTAGTCTGCACACCAAGGGACCCCTTTACCATTTTATTCAGGTAGTCTGCAAGCCAAGGGACCCCTTTACCATTTTATTCAGGTAGTCTGCACACCAAGGGACCCCTATACCATTTTATTCAGGTAGTCTGCAAGCCAAGGGACCCTTTACCATTTTATTCAGGTAGTCTGCACGCCAAGGGACCACTATACCATTTTATTCAGGTAGTCTGCACACCAAGGGACCCTTTACCATTTTATTCAGGTAGTCTGCAAGCCAAGGGACCCTTTACCATTTTATTCAGGTAGTCTGCACGCCAAGGGACCCCTATACCATTTTATTCAGGTAGTCTGCAAGCCAAAGGACCCCTATACCATTTTATTCAGGTAGTCTGCAAGCCAAGGGACCCCTATACCATTTTATTCAGGTAGTCTGCACGCCAAGGGACCCCTATACCATTTTATTCAGGTAGTCTGCACACCAAGGGACCCCTATACCATTTTATTCAGGTAGTCTGCACACCAAGGGACCACTTTACCATTTTATTCAGGTAGTCTGCACACCAAGGGACCCCTATACCATTTTATTCAGGTAGTCTGCACGCCAAGGGACCCCTATACCATTTTATTCAGGTAGTCTGCAAGCCAAGGGACCCCTATACAATTTTATTCAGGTAGTCTGCACACCAAGGGACCCTTTACCATTTTATTCAGGTAGTTTGCAAGCCAAGGGACCCCTTTACCATTTTATTCAGGTAGTCTGCACGCCAAGGGACCCCTATACAATTTTATTCAGGTAGTCTGCACACCAAGGGACCCTTTACCATTTTATTCAGGTAGTTTGCAAGCCAAGGGACCCCTTTACCATTTTATTCAGGTAGTCTGCACACCAAGGGACCCCTATACCATTTTATTCAGGTAGTCTGCAAGCCAAGGGACCCCTATACCATTTTATTCAGGTAGTCTGCACGCCAAGGGACCCCTATACCATTTTATTCAGGTAGTCTGCAAGCCAAGGGACCCTATACCATTTTATTCAGGTAGTCTGCAAGCCAAGGGACCCCTATACCATTTTATTCAGGTAGTCTGCAAGCCAAGGGACCCCTATACAATTTTATTCAGGTAGTCTGCAAGCCAAGGGACCCCTATACCATTTTATTCAGGTAGTCTGCAAGCCAAGGGACCCCTATACAATTTTATTCAGGTAGTCTGCACACCAAGGGACCCCTTTACCATTTTATTCAGGTAGTCTGCAAGCCAAGGGACCCCTTTACCATTTTATTCAGGTAGTCTGCAAGCCAAGGGACCCTTTACCATTGTATTCAGGTAGTCTGCACACCAAGGGACCCCTATACCATTTCATTCAGGTAGTCTGCAAGCCAAGGGACCCCTTTACCATTTTATTCAGGTAGTCTGCAAGCCAAGGGACCCTTTACCATTGTATTCAGGTAGTCTGCACACCAAGGGACCCCTTTACCATTTTATTCAGGTAGTCTGCACACCAAGGGACCCCTTTACCATTTTATTCAGGTAGTCTGCAAGCCAAGAGACCCCTATACCATTTCATTCAGGTAGTCTGCAAGCCAAGGGACCCCTATACCATTTTATTCAGGTAGTCTGCAAGCCAAGGGACCCTTTACCATTGTATTCAGGTAGTCTGCACACCAAGGGACCCCTTTACCATTTTATTCAGGTAGTCTGCACACCAAGGGACCCCTATACCATTTTATTCAGGTAGTCTGCACGCCAAGGGACCCCTATACCATTTTATTCAGGTAGTCTGCACGCCAAGGGACCCCTATACCATTTTATTCAGGTAGTCTGCACACCAAGGGACCCCTTTACCATTTTATTCAGGTAGTCTGCAAGCCAAGAGACCCCTATACCATTTCATTCAGGTAGTCTGCAAGCCAAGGGACCCCTTTACCATTTTATTCAGGTAGTGTGGGGGGAGAACTTGAAGCACTGTCCTACAAGAATATACTGCAGAGCCTGGCACCTCATGGCACCAGAGGAAGGTGTAGCAGGCCCAAATCTAGTACATCCTCTCCCTGCACCACCACCATGTCCCTTATTTCATTATTTCTTCATTTTGGTGGCCTGTCCCCCTCAGTATATCAGCCACCTGTCCCTGAAAGTGGCCTCAAATGGACAATTAGCCATTAGGACATTTTTCTCTCCACCTTTGGCCCTTATTTATCAAGGGATAGCGCCAGGTAGTGTCTCACTAGCGCCAGGTAGCGACAGCTATCGGCGGCTACCGACTCCAGAACGCCAGGCTGCGAACACAATCACGCATTTATCACGCTAAATGAGGCTAGCGCCGGCGAGAGCGTCAGCTAGCGCGGGATTCATCATGTTGCAGACTTCAGCGAACAGCGCCGCTGCTAATCCCATCACAGCGCCAGGTATGACCTCTCGCTACCTGGCGCTCTCCAATGCATTTCAATGGAGAAATCTTTAAATATTCATAATTAATTGATATTAATGTTTTTTTTTTTTTTTTAAATGTCAAAAATTATTCAAAAATTCTGCAATGTTAGTTTTTTTTTTAAGGTAATAAAATTAAAAAAAAAAAATTTGTGCAGAATTGATATTACAGGTCTGATATTAATGTATTCATATAACAAAATGTTTATAAAAACATGTTTATTTTTTTTTAACAAAAATATGGTTGTTTGGGGGTTAAAAACTACTTTTAGCCCAATCGCCGCCAGCGCTGTGGGGTTTAAACATGCATTTCACAGCGCGAGAATTTTTTGAGCGTGATTTGTTAATGAATATGGTGGGAGCCGGTCGCTATGGCCATTCGCTGTCATGCGCTCCCATACAGCGCGGACCCAGTCAAACAGCGACTCCTAACCCCGTATTCAACATTACCGCACACCGACTGAGTCGCTGTCAACAGCCGAACAACGGCCAAGCACAGCGAATACTAGCGGGCGCTGTGAAAATCACGCTACTGTCGCTCATCTGTCGCTACCTGGCGCTATTAATAAATCGGCCTCCCCGTATATGAGCCACCCATCCATGGAAGTGCAGTGAAACGGACAAAAATTGACTCATGCCACCCTTTACTAATGAGAAACAGGATGTATATCTGAGAAAAAAGCCAAATTTTTAAGCGTTTTGTTTGGGGCAATCGTCCTGGTGTTATCCTCGATTTAGAGCCCTCTAGTCTTATCTATCCCCATTTTACAGCCATTTTTGGGCCCCCCAAGTTCGGGTCCCCATTTAGTTTTATAGGGTTCGATAATAGATTGTAAGCTCCTCTCCTTCTGTATCCTTACTTATACCCTAATAGCTTGTAAGCGCTTTCTCCTTCTCTATCCATCCTTATACCCATATAGAGTGTAAGCTCTTCTCCTTCTGTATCCTCCCTTATACCCTAATAGATTGTAAGCTCTTCTCCTTCTGTATCCTCCCTTATACATCCTAATAGAGTGTACGCTCTTCTCCTTCTGTATCCTCCCTTATACCCTAATAGATTGTAAGCTCTTCCTCTTCTGTATCCTCCCTTATACCCTAATAGATTGTAAGCTCTTCCTCTTCTGTATCCTCCCTTATACCCTAATACAGTGTAAGCTTTTCTCCTTCTGTATCCTCCCTTATACCCTAATAAGGTGTAAGCTCTTCTCCTCCTGTATCCTCCCTTATACCCTAAAAGATTGTAAGCTCTTCCTCTTCTGTATCATCCCTTATACCCAAATAGATTGTAAGCTCTTCTCCTTCTGTATCCTCCCTTATACCCTAATAGAGTGTAAGCTCTTCTCCTTCTGTATCCTCCCGTATACCCTAATAGAGTGTAAGATCTTCTCCTTCTGTATCCTCCCTTATACCCTAATAGATTGTAAGCTCTTCTCCTATGTATCATCCCCTATACATTAACAGATTGTAAGCTCTTCCCCTATCTGTAACCTAGACTATACCCTAATAGATTGTCCTTCTGTATCCTCCGTTATACACTAATAGATTGTAAGCTCTTCTTCCTCTGTATCTTTCCTTATACCCTAATGGATGGTGAGCTCTTCCTCCTTTTGTATTCTACCTTTTACCCCACTAGACTGTACGCTGTTCTTTACCACATCATATCCTTTCTCTGTCCTCTTGAATAATATCCCTGGACTTTCCCAAAACCTGAAATGCAATATGGGTAGCCCGCATTTTGAGAGGGGGCAGGGGATAATTCTATACCCAGAGATAAGAAACTTTTCGAAATGTCTACATAAATAAAATCTATATCTCAAGGTAAACTAACATTCTTTTACAAAGACTGTTTCCCCTTAGAATATTTAAGGCCAGAAACTACATCCGAAGTGCCCTGTCTCCCTTCCTGCTAATGTGCTGTGTCAGATGCCTCGTCTCTCTCTGTACAAAGCTGGCAGCGCTGTGCCCTAAATTGCGGCGTTTCGCTCTGTTCCTGTTTTGTTCTGGTCGCCATGGAGATTCCAGTTACTTCATTCAGGGCAGTTTTCTAGGGCACTGAGATTCAATACTTTTGGCTGACTGGGCAGAAAAAGGGGGCAGCTGGATCCCAAAACCGCGTCCTTGCCAATTTAACATTGACAAAAGCTTTGCAAGACTGGCAAACGTTCTGCAATTCCCAAATCTTTCTGTACGTAAAAATATACTGTACAAGTTTTTTTATTACTTTATATAACATACATTATAAAATACTATCATATAATACAATATAGTATATTTTTTGTAAAGCAGGCCTACACCCTCCCATACAACCTTGAATTCAGTGAGAAGGCCAGCAGCTGGGGTTTTGTTCTACTTTAAACTGATTTTTAACTCTTTGATCTGTATCCAAAACACAAAAACACTTTGGGCTGAAATTGTGGGTTAAAGCAGACTTAAAGTAAAACGTGAATTTAGGTTCCCTTTAACAATTACTTGTTGTGTAACAATTACAACAAATTTGGAGGTCCTCTACAATGATCCATAGGACGCCAAAATTATGACGGGTGACAGGAAATAGCTGTGCACCCTAATGAAGCATGTCTCATGCTGAAAGAGCTGCGGATTCAGCATGTGTGTGCAGCTGAGAAAAGGTATTTCTGTAATGCAGGGCTCACTAATAATGTGAGGAGGTAGGTTAGTTTAGTGTGCCCATGAACCACAACACTCTCTGACTCAGGGTTTTACTTTAGGTCTACTTTAACCCCCCCCCCCCCCCCCCCCCCCCCATTTCAGCCAAAAATGTTTTTCTGTTTTGGATACAGCTAAAAATCAATTTATAGTAGAACAAAACCCAACGCGGCCGGCCCTGGAACCTATACGATTCCAGGGCCAGGCCACTGGCCTTCTCACCGTGTGTTGATGATCACTCGATGATCACTCTCCTCACCCCAGTCTAAGGGCGCTTGCGCAGTCTCTCGTCCAATCAGAACCACTTGCCGTTCAGCTCTGATTGTTTACAATGGGAAGTGTGAGCGTGCTCCCGCCACAGCAATTCAGATAGGCTGGGAACGCATGTCCTGCTGGGGATGCGGCCACTCTAGCTCCCCATTGAAATCAATGAAAATAATATAAACACTGTAAGGGGCCGGACGAGAGCCCGGGCATGCACCATTGGACTGAGGAGATGTTAGTTTTTTACTGGGTGAACTGGAGGGTTTCACACAGCAGGGCAGCCCAATTCGGGATGCCCAGGGGGCAAGGAGTAAAATCCGAAATAGTCAAAATCCTGGGTTTGGTTCCACTGAAAATCAGACCTATAAACAAGCAGCTTCCTTTTGGCCCCAAACCTTTTTTTTATTTTTCCTTGCCTGGCAATTATAGCGAAGGGATTCTAAGCTCTTCTTTCTTATATATTTTGTATCTTCCCTCCTTATGTATCCTCCCTTATAGAATACATTGGAAGCTATTCTCTCTATTGTATCCTTCCTTATATTCTAATAGATTGTAAGCTCTTCTCCTTCTGTATCCTCCCTTATACCCAAATAGATTGTAAGTTCTTCCTCCTTCTGTATCCTCCCTTATACCCTAATAGATTGTAAGCTCTTCTCCTTCTGTATCCTCCCTTATACCCTAATAGATTGTAAGCTCTTCTCCTTCTGTATCCTTCATTATACCCTAATAGATTGTAAGCTCTTCTCCTTCTGTATCCTCCCTTATACCCTAATAGATTGTAAGCTCTTCTCCTTCTGTATCCTCCTTTATACCCTAATAGATTGTACTCTCTTCTCCTTCTGTATCCTCCCTTATACCCTAATAGATTGTAAGCTCTTCTCCTTCTGTATCCTCCTTTATACCCTAATAGATTGTAAGCTCTTCTCCTTCTGTATCCTCCCTTATACCCTAATAGATTGTAAGCTCTTCTCCTTCTGTATCCTCCTTTATACCCTAATAGATTGTAAGCTCTTCTCCTTCTGTATCCTCCTTTATACCCTAATAGATTGTACTCTCTTCTCCTTCTGTATCCTCCCTTATACCCTAATAGATTGTAAGCTCTTCTCCTTCTGTATCCTCCTTTATACCCTAATAGATTGTAAGCTCTTCTCCTTCTGTATCCTCCCTTATACCCTAATAGATTGTAAGCTCTTCTCCTTCTGTATCCTCCTTTATACCCTAATAGATTGTAAGCTCTTCTCCTTCTGTATCCTCCCTTATACCCTAATAGATTGTAAGCTCTTCTCCTTCTGTATCCTCCTTTATACCCTAATAGATTGTAAGCTCTTCTCCTTCTGTATCCTCCTTTATACCCTAATAGATTGTAAGCTCTTCTCCTTCTGTATCCTCCCTTATACCCTAATAGATTGTAAGCTCTTCTCCTTCTGTATCCTCCTTTATACCCTAATAGATTGTAAGCTCTTCTCCTTCTGTATCCTCCCTTATACCCTAATAGATTGTAAGCTGTTCTCCTTCTGTATCCTTCATTATACACTAATAGATTGTAAGCTCTTCTCCTTCTGTATCCTCCCTTATACCCTAATAGATTGTAAGCTCTTCTCCTTCTGTATCCTCCCTTATACCCTAATAGATTGTAAGCTCTTCTCCTTCTGTATCCTCCCTTATACCCTAATAGATTGTAAGCTCTTCTCCTTCTGTATCCTTCCTTATACCCAATTAGATTGTAAGCTCTTCTTCTTCTGTATCCTCCCTTATACCCTAATAGATTGTAAGCTCTTCTCCTTCTGTATCCTCCTTTATACCCTAATAGATTGTAAGCCCTTCTCCTTCTGTATCCTCCCTTATACCCTAATAGATTGTAAGCTCTTCTTCTTCTGTATCCTCCCTTATACCCTAATAGATTGTAAGCTCTTCTCCTTCTGTATCCTTCCTTATACCCAAATAGATTGTAAGCTCTTCTTCTTCTGTATCCTCCCTTATACCCTAATAGATTGTAAGCTCTTCTCCTTCTGTATCCTCCTTTATACCCTAATAGAATGTAAGCTCTTCTCCTTCTGTATCCTCCCTTATACCCTAATAGATTGTAAGCTCTTCTCCTTCTGTATCCTTCATTATACACTAATAGATTGTAAGCTCTTCTCCTTCTGTATCCTCCCTTATACCCTAATAGATTGTAAGCTCTTCTTCTTCTGTATCCTCCCTTATACCCTAATAGATTGTAAGCTCTTCTCCTTCTGTATCCTCCCTTATACCCTAATAGATTGTAAGCTCTTCTTCTTCTGTATCCTCCTTTATACCCTAATAGATTGTAAGCTCTTCTCCTTCTGTATCCTCCCTTATACCCTAATAGATTGTAAGCTCTTCTCTGTCCTTACTTATACCCCAAAATTTTGTAAGCTGCAAGTGAGAGGTCCTGGCGCCCTCTTACAGACAGGTTGGGATGACACCCTGTGCGACTGCACACAACACACGCCCCAAACGCTGGCCATGCGCTCCGGGATGGATACCAGGGGGCCAGAAGCTGCAGCAATTACTGCAGCAGCCCCTTTCTGGAACTAGGTAAGTATAGCTAATAGATTGACTTATTTCTTTTTCTCTCTCCTCCTTTCTCTCTCTCTTTCTTTCTCCGTCTTTTTCTTATATTCTTTCTTTCTTGCTTTCTCTATCTCTTTCCTCCTTTGTTTATTTCTCTCTTTCTTTCATTTTCTTTTTTTATCTGCAATCCTAATCAACTCTCTCACTTTCATTTTTCTTTGTTTCTTTCTATCTTTCAAATCAAATCAAATCAAATCACCTGCATCTTCTATTAATATATTGCAATTTTCCATGTCGTCTGACTTTCTTTTTTCTGTGTTCCCTCCATCTCTCTTTCTTTTACATGTTCCCTATCACTATCTTTATTACATTGTTCTCACCATCTCTCTTTTTCTTTTCCATGTTCCCTATCACTCCCTTTCTTTTCATCGTTCCCACCATCCCTCTCCTTCTATGTTCCCTATCACATTCTATTTCAGAGTTCCCACCATCTCTCTCTTTCTTTTACATGTTCTCTATCACTCCCTTTCTTTCCAGCGTTCCCACCATCTCTCTCCTTCTTTTCCATGTTCACTATCACTTTCTTTTTCTAGTGTTCCCACCATCTCTCTTTCTTTTCCATTTTCCTATCAATCTCTTTATTACATTGTTCTCACCATCTCTCTTTTTCTTTTCCTTGTTCCCTATCACCCCCTTTCTTTCTTTTGTTCCCACCATTCCTCTCCTTCTTTTTCATGTTCACTATCACATTCTATTTCAGGGTCCCCTCCATCTATCGTTTTCTTTTACATGTTCTCTATCACTCCCTTTCTTTTCCAGCGTTCCCAACATCTCTCTCCTTCTTTTCCATGTTCCCTATCACTTTCTTTTTCCAGTGTTCCCACCATCTCTCCTCTTCTTTTCCATGTTTACTATCACTATCTTTTTTCCTGTGTTCTGTGTTTTCTCTCTCTTTTCTCTGTTTCCCTTGACTCTTCCTTAATTTTGAGTTCCGTCCAAATTTTTTTTATTTACATGTTACATCTATCTATCTATCTATCTATCTATCTATCTATCTATCTATCTATCTCTCTTTTTTATGTTCCATCTGTCTTTCTCTCTCTCTTTCTTTTCCTAATCGCCTTGATTTGTTTCCCTTCATCTCTCTTTTTGACATTCTCTGTCTCCCTTCCCTTTTCCCTACATCATTACTCTGCCATGTTTTATGAGCCTCTGCCATTCTGTGTGTTTGGGGGGGGGGGGGGGGCACCATCCCCAGGGCGACATTTATACAATGTAAAATACTGGTTGCCTGTGCCAGTCCCACCCCTCTAGCCACTGTGACCAGAGCCGTATTTAGAGGCAGATTCATCACTAACGCCAGGTAGCGACAGATGAGCGTCTGTAGCAGGCATTTTCAGAGCGCCCGCTAGTAGTCGCAGTGCTCAGCCGTGAGTCGCTACTTTATAGCGACTCAGTCGCTGTTCAGTAATGTTGAATACATTGTGAGGAGTCGCTATTTGACCAGTACAGCGCTGTATGGGAGCGCATGTTAGCGACTGCTCATAGCGACGACTCACACCATATTCAGCAAAAAAACAGCCTCACAAATCTCTGGCGCTGAAAAATATTTGTTTGAAGCCCAGAGCGCAGGAGGCGGTGTGATTAAAGTCTGTTTTTCAGCATCTACCAACTAGTAACAAAGCGAAAACATATGGAATTACATTGTAACAACATTGTAACATGAACACTTTAATGGCAGACCTGTAATGTCATTTCTGAGGAAATATATAAAAAATTAAAAAAATATGAAAAAACTGCTTTTTCAATGCCAGAAGAGGTCACAGAATTATTTGTGATTTTTTTGAAAAAAAAAAAAACCTGTTTAAAGAGAAGAAAAGGATGAAAAGGATCGTCCATTGAAATGTATGGGAGAGCGTCAGGTAGCGAGAGGTCATACCTGGCGCTGTGCAAGGCTGAACGCTGGCGCTGTTCGCTGAGGCTGTGAAAATGATGAATCAGACGCTACATGGCGTTATCCCAGTCGCTAAACAGCTTCTGCTTGATAAATGTGGAATTGCGTGCTGTGTCCGGCGTTCACCAGTCGCTACCTGTCGCTATCCCTTCATAAATAAGGGCCTTAGTATTCATGCTGCAAGGGGAGAAATGCAGAGGAGCTCCCAACACACAGGAGTCACATGGCCACAACAGTAAAGGGAAAAGGATGAAGCTGCAGACTGCCTTTAAGCCATTGCACCCTCTTACCCGTCTACAAACACAATGTGGCTCAGGAGGCATTAACACATCAATGTTTTTCTTTTTTTTTACTATAGCAGTAACTTCTGTCCCCCCCTTTGCAGGTGGCGGCCCTAGGCACAGGCCTAGGTTTGCCTAATGGTAAATACAGCCCTGACTGTGACACCTCTAGTTTATGTGTTAGATAAAGAGCTGCTGGCCACACCATTTCATTATGGTTTGATGGGAAAATGTGAGCCAGTGCAGAGTAAGGGAATATGAAGCAGGTTACACCGGCCAGATTAGTTCTTCTTATATTGATAATTAGGGGTCTGCCTTAGATCACAGAAGCCTTTCCTTTACCCCTACCTGTCATATGAGCAGGATATGACCTCATAATGGATCTGGGCCTGTCAGCAGCTTTTCCAGAAGCCCTTAATGAGCTGGGTTGGGGGCATTGTAAGCAGATGATGAGTGGATGGCGGGCTGACAACTCTTTGATTAATCACATAGGCGCACAGTCAGAAGCTCTCCCAGTGCAGCGATGGCCATTATCTTGTGATTGTTTCTCCTTATACAACATCTGTATGGCAGCTTGTATGCTTTTATCTGGACGGACTTTTTGGACTATGTGTAGGAGTGGCCCCCTGCCCACATATTGCCAGCCGCTGCTGCTGATACCATAGTAAAATGTGTTGTTTCATTAACGGGGCAGAGGGAGGGGGGTTAGAGGGGCCCCTTTTTTTAGATTGAGGTTCTAATTTTTTGGCTGAGAGGTCTCCTTTAAATTATGCTTCTTACTATTTGACTGAGGGGTCTCTTAGATTGCGGTTCCTTATTAGTCGCTTAGGGATCTCTCATATATTTTGGCTGAGGGATTTCTTTTAAATCGAATTTCTAACTATTTGGCTGAAGGCCTCTTATATTGAAACTGTTGACATTTTAATTATTTGGTTGAGGGGTCTCTTATATAATGGGGTTCTATTTTTTAGATGAGGGGTCTTTTATTCTAATTATTTGGATGAGGGTCTGTCATAGATTGAGGTTCTAAATGATTTATCTAAGGGGCCCCCATAGATTGAGGTTCTAGTTATTTGGATGTGAGGTCTCTTATAGATTATTTTCTTATCATTTGGCCGACGGGGTCTCTTATATATTGAGGTTCTATTTTTTTGACTGAGGGGGTCTCTTATAGATTGATGTTCTAATTATTTGGCTGAGGGGGTCTCTTATATAATGGGGTTCTATTTTTTTTAGAGATGGGTCTCTTATAGATTGAGGTTCTAATTATTTGGCTGAGGGGGTCTCTTATAGATTGATGTTCTAATTATTTGGCTGAGGGGGTCTCTTATATAATGGGGTTCTATTTTTTTAGAGAGGGGTCTCTTATAGATTGAGGTTCTAATTCTTTGGATGAGGGTCTGTCATAGATTGAGTTTCTAATTATTTGTCTGAGTGTCTCTCATAGTTTGAGGGTCTAGTTATTTGGATTCAGGGTCTCTTATAGATTGAGGTTCTAATTATCTGCTGAGGGGTCTCTTATATATTGGGGTTCTTATTTTTTGAATGAAGAGTCTCTTATAGATTGATGTTCTAATTATTTGGCTGAGGGGGCCTCTTATATATTGGGGTTCTATTTTTTAGATGAGGGGTCTTTATAGATTGAGGTTCTAATTCTTTGGATGAAGGTCTGTCATAGATTGAGTTTGTAATTATTTTTCTGAGCCTCTCTAATAGATTGAGGTTCTAGTTATTTGGATGTGGGGTCTCTTATAGATTGAGGTTCTAATTATCTTGCTGAGGGGGTCTCTTATATATTGGGGTTCTAATTTTTTGAATGAAGGGTCTCTTATAGATTGATGTTCTAATTATTTGGCTGAGGGGTCTCTTATATATTGGGGTTCTATTTTTTTTAGATGAGGGGTCTCTTATAGATTGAGGTTCTAATTATTTGTCCGAGTGTCTCTCATAGTTTGAGGTTGTAGTTATTTGGATGTGAGGTCTCTTAGAGATTGAGGTTCTAATTATCTGGATGATGGGGTCTCTTATATATTGAGGTTCTAATTTTTTGAGTGAGGGGATTCTTATAAATTGATGTAATAATTTGACTAAAGGTATCTCATAGATTATACTCTTATATATTCAGTTTTTTTGGGGGGGGCAAAGGAGCTCTCTTAGATTGAGGTTCTTATTATTTGGTTGAGAGATGTCTCTTATAGATTGAGGTTCTAATTATTTGGCTGAGGGGTCTCTCTTAAATTGATGATCTAATTATTTGGCTGAGGGGTCCTTTACCTACTGAGGTTCTAATTCTTTGGATGAGGGTCTGTCATAGATTCTAATTCTTTGTATCAGGGTCTCTTATAGATTGAGGTTCTAGTTATTTGGATGTGGGGTCTCCTATAGATTGATGTTCTAATTATCTGGCTGAGTGAGTCTCTTATATATTGAGGTTCAAATTATTTACATGAGGAGCCTCTTATAGATTGAGGTTCTAATTATTTGAATGAGGGGATTCTTATAGATTCATGTAATAATTTGACTGAAGGTGTCATAGATTGAGGTTCTAATTATTTGGCTGGGGGGCTCTTATATATTAAAGTTCTATTTTTTTGGGCAAAGGGTCTCTCTTAGATTTAAGTTCTTATTATTTGGTTGAGAGGTGTCTCTTATAGATTGAGGTTCTAATTATTTGGCTGAGGGGGTCTGTCTTAAATTGAGGATCTAATTAAAGGGGTCCTTTACATATTGAGGTTCTAATTCTTTGGCTGAGGGTTTTTTTATACAGGGCAGTTTCTAGGGAAATAGCGCATAGTAAGAGAAGGAATAAACTCTGCCCCCTCCTCACCTATCCTATTGTGGTGCCGCTGTCCTATACCCACATGTGGCATGCTGTGCCCCTTCCTTAGCAGCAGGCTATATCCACGCTCCCTATAAATGAGTGTAATACGGAGGGATAGTTTATTTACCACCATGAGAACGCCGGCTCCCCACCACAATCACACATTTATCAAGCCAATCCTGCTTAGCGACTGAGATAGCGCCATATAGCGACTCATTCATCATTATTCCAGCCTCAGCCCACAGTGCTAGCGTCCGACCTTGAACAGCGTCAGGTATGACCTCTCACTACCTGGCGCGCTCCAATGCATTTCAATGGAACAATCTTTAAATATTCATAATTAATTGTTATTAATGTTTTTTTTTTAAATGTGAAAAATTCTGTGACCACTTCTGCCATTTTAGATAATTTTTTTAAGGGAAAAAAAAATAAAAATAAAAATTGTACAGAATTGATATTACAGGTCTGATATTAATGTATTCATATTACTAAATTATTTAAAATACTTTTTTTTTTTGTTTTCCAAAAATATGGTGGTTTGGGGTTTAAAAAACTACTTTTAACACATCGCCTCCAGTGCTCTGGGGTTTAAACATGCATTTCACAGCGCTTGAATTTTTTGAGCGTGACGTTTGATGAATATGGTGGAAGCCGGTCGCTCTGACCAGTCGCTATCATGCGCTCCCATACAGCGCGGAACCTGTCAAATAGCGACTCCTCACCCAATATTCAACATTACGGCACACCGACTGAGTCGCTGTCAACAACCGAACAACGGCCAAGCACAGCGACTACTTGCAGGCGCTGTGAAAATACCACTACAGTCGTTCAACTGTCGCTACATGTCGCTATTAATAAATCAGCCTCTTAGCTGTCTGCATTCCCGTGGCCACCATGCTCATGCACTCACTCCTCTGCTGGCAACAAACGGAGTTTATCGGGCGGAAGTGCACTCGCAATGTGTGACCCCATTGACTACTGGTAGTGGGACGTAAGAGCGATAGTGGAGCTCAGACCCGATAAGTAGCGCAATTTTTGGGCTTCTTCATTGGAAACAAAAATACTGTAAGATGCCAGTGGCTCAGAGGAACACAAGACTGTAAAAAGTTTAGACTGGAGTTCCCCTTTAAGGATCTTGGTAGGCTAATTGTAATGTCAGACCTTCAGCCTGAGAAGATAATTGCCTGGAAGGGAAGGACCCCCTAATAACAAGGGTCGGGATTAGAAAAGAAAACAGTTATTCTAGACAAAAATCCCCCCATTGTCCCTCCTCCACGACGAGTCTGCCATTCAATCGGCTTCGATTGGTCCAGACCTCAACGCGTTAAAGGAGCCATTGTGCATCCGCAGCCCTCGGAGCCATGGCTGCCATTAGGCTAACCGCAGCGCTTGAGGACTCCGCCGGCGTAAAAGGGGTTATTATGCTTGTCAATGGGGAGAGGGGAGTCCGGGCGTCGGCGGCAGCCCCTTGCAGCAGCACAAAGGTTACATGTGCCGCCCCATCGCGCTCACAAGCCCTCCTCAGTCCTCCGTGTTTACCAGGAAAAAACTCATTGGCCATAATTACCCCGTAATTCACACGTACGGCGTTACCTGCGTGCTTTACAGGCGAGAGGCGCGCTCCCCTCATAATGTCTCCTTTCATTCCTGCCCGAGGTGTCAGAGCCCATTACAAGAAGCAGGCCCCAAACCAGCATGGCTCCCAAGCACGCCTCGCCTAACACAGGCCTACCCTGATACAAAGCAGAGGGGCCCTCATATAAATGGGAAGATGGGGCCCACATGGCAAGACTGGTGGAAACCTATGGGAGTTTATCTCTATTTCAGAGCTGAAATAGGGGCGGAAAGGGGAGGGGGGCACGACAGGGCCTTCACTGCTTGTTAACAAGGGCAGAGCTTTGTCGCTTCATGGCGCTGTTAGAGTCGCTCACCAGATTTGCTTTTGTGGTTTTGCGTACAGTGCCCGGTGTTAACCAGACGCTGCCTGCCGCTACGATACACTACCTGGCGATCTGTCATTACTTACAGCGGGCCACCACCACAGTTTTACTGGTTAAAGAAAAAAAAAATACATAATTCTCAGATTTTCAGGATTAAAAAGAGGGACATCTCAGCAGACCTGCTCTGTCTAAACTTACTGTTTCACAGACCATAAATTGTTAACAAACCCCCAGAATTTTGGAGCTAGGAAAAAGGGACTAACCCCGACAAATCCGCTCTTTTTCATATATTTTCACATATTTACAGTCCATAAAGAAGTAACATCTTTCAACTTTGGGGGTTATTTAAGAAGGGATAGCGCCTCGTAGCGGCAGGCAGCGTCTGGTGAACGTCGGGCGCTTTACGCAAAACCACATTTATGAAAGCGAATCTGGTGAGCAACTCTAACAGCGCCATGTAGCGTCCGATTCATGATTACAGGTGGCTCAGTGTATAGCGCCGGCGCTCTAGCTTCCAGAGGGCCAGGTATTACCTGTCGCTACCTGTCGCTCTCCTATACATTTCAGTGGACGTTCCTTTTCTTCTGTTTAAACAGGGCTTTTATTTTTTTTTCCCTCAAATAATTGTGTGACCTCTCCTGGCCTAGAAAGAGTCATTTTTTAAAAACTTTTTTGATTTTTTTGTTTTTTATGCAGAATTGTTATTACAGGTCTGGCATTAAAGTATTAATGTCACAATGTTACAACGTCATTCCATATGTTTTCGCTTTGTTACTGGTATATATGTGTTCCCACAGCGTCTGGCACTGTATGCTACAGCGCCCAGATCCAGAGCGCCGACATGTGTGTTTTTTTGTTGAATATGGTGTGAGTCACTGAGAGTCGGTCGTACTGAGCTGGCGCTACCTTTTGCTCGCTGCAGCGCTGTACTGGTGTTAGAGCGCTCAACAAACATCTCATTCACCAATGCCGGCCAGGTTACTACAGCGACTGAGACGCTCTGTTACAGCGCCCGATACCCGCTTACAGAGTCTACTAGCGGTCGCTCTAAGTGCCGCTATAAAGACGCTCATCTGTCGATACCTAGCGTTAGTAATGAATCAGCCTCTTTGTCATACGAGCACCATCCATAGCTTCACAATCATAAAGATTTAGCATTTCCTCCAAATTTTAGAGCTAGGCTAAAGGGGCGCCACAACTGTTTGATGAGCCCCTTTCACACCTCCCTATTTGCGTCACGTTTGATTAGAAGTATTTGAATGTGTCACAAAAGGGAATAAAATGCAGCCCATGAAAGTAAATTGGGACTTTCACACTAGTGCGCTGTGTTCTGCAAACCGTTGCATGCAGTGCGCGACCACAGTGTAGCCTATAGAAATCTATGGGCACCATAGGTGAAATGCTTGTATTGCGCTTTACCTGTGTTGCGTTGTAGTGCAGTGAAATGGCCATACTTACCGCTGCCTCTGGGGCCATCGCTGCTGGTTCCCCATCGCTGACACTATGGGTGTAACTGTGTGACACAGTACAAATAAATACTACACACTGCTGTTGCTTAAAAAGCATTAAAGTGGACCAAAACCCACCCTGGAGTCTATGAGATTCATGATGCCACCAGTGTAAAACCCCTGAGGTCACCCAGTCACCGGTCCAGCGGTGCATGTGGGAACAGCGGCCGCATCCTCGCTATCCCTTTAGCACCAGGCCTTTTTTAATGAGGGAGGGAGGATGACAGGCATGCTCTCTGTTAAAGGGCAGCGGAAAATACGGCCGCCAGCGCGCTCGCATTAGACAAGCTCTTTGACTAAGGGGCGGGAGCGGATTCGAGCATGCTGACTGGACAAGAGGCTGAGCATGCGCCGTAGGACCGGAGAAGGGTCATTGCGATCGGGAAATCTGGGGAGTTTCACCGGGGGCAAGGACCAAAACACTGGGTTTTAGTCCACTTCAAGTTTTATTAGAGGGGAGTAGTCCTGGTGCGTGGCGTCTCAATCATGTTCCCTACTGCGGTCTTATTGGTCTTCTCCCTATAGGGATGAGGGGTCGGTTGGGGATGCAGTGCCCAGGGGCTCAGTCGTCCTGTGCCAGTTGGAGGTCCCCTGGGGTGGTTTAGGGACTCCTAGGTGACCACATCCTATGGGTAGGCTAGGTTAGTTCCTGTCCAAGTCCATTAAGGAGCTGTTTGGATTAGGGATAGGTCTTGGGTAGGAATCATCCGGCATAGGTTTGGTATCAGAACTGCCATGGTTTCATGAGACCAGGGTAGATGGTGTGTGGAGTCTCTTCTCAACTCCAGGGCTGGCCTGGGCTGTGATTAGTCCACTTTAGAGTAGACCAAAACCCACTGCCCCCGACCCTAGAATTAAAGTTTCCAGAGCCAGGTGAAAACTCTCCCTGGCGCCCTGCTATTTATTTCACCATATACTACTACCTGATTAGGTCCCCCTGGGGCATCACGATTCGGGATCCCTCACTGTACAAGCCACTCCATCCCTGCAGCTATTCGCACTTCCGCACCCAGCTGTTTAAATAGGGCAGACGCGCAGGAGCGCAGGGAAACCGGGGATGTGGATGCCGCTGCACAGTATGTCGGTGCTCAGTCAAAACAACGGCTTTATGTTGTGCATTAGTATGCATGGTATAAAGCGCAGATTGGATGAGCATCTGCGCATGCGCTGTGGGAACGCTAGAAAGGGTGGCCGATCTGGGTGGTTTCACACAGCGGGCACCCCAAATCAGGGGTGACTGGTTCACTTTGATTAACAAAAATGTGACCTTTTCTTACGTGAAAGCTTAAGGGTAGCTTGTAGTGTCTCCATAGCTCTGTAAATGTCTCACAGGGGGTTGTTATTTCCTAAATGTCTCCACATATGCAACTTGGAGAACCTATCTACTTCAATACAGGTACGAGGATTATATAAAACATTATTCTTTGGCTATTATCGTTAAAGTGGAGAGCTTGGTGAATAGCAGCCAACTTTGGGGTTTATTCATCAAGGGATAGCGGCAGGTAGTGCCTTGTAAGCGGCAGGCAGCGTCTGGTGAACGCCGGGCGCTGTACGCAATACCACATGTAGCGTACAATTCATCATTACAGGCAGCTCAGCGTATAGCGCCGGCGCTCTAGCTTCCAGAGCGACATGTATTACCTGTCGCTCTCCCATACATTTCAATGGACATTCCTTTTCTTCTGTTTAAACAGGGTTTTTTGTGTTTTTTTTCTCAAATAATTGTGCCACTTCTGGCCTCATTTGAAAACTTTTTAGATTTTTTATATTTTTATGCAGAGTTCTCATTACAGGTCTGGCATTAAAGTATTAATGTCACAATGTTACAACAATGTCATTACATGTGTTTTCGCTTTGTTACTGGTGGATGTGTGCAAAAACAGACTTTAATCACACAGCGTCTGGCGCTCTATGCTATAGCGACCAGATTTAGAGCACTGACACTGTGTGTGTCTGTTTTTTGTTGAATATGGTGTGAGTCGCTGAGAGTCGCACTGAGCTGGCGCTAACTCTCACTCCATGCAATGCTGTACTGGTGTTAGAACGCCCAACATACATCTCATTCATCAATGCCGGCCCAGGTTACTACAGCAAATGAGACCCTCTGTACAGACGCACATCTGCCGATACCTAGCGCTAGTAATGAATCAGCCTGCCTGATGATGATGATCTCTCCCACATGAGCTGTGGAGCCCCTGGTGCGGGTGTATTTATTCTATACTGAATATCCAGTATTTGCTGTAGATTGTAGGACACACTGGGATTGAATAGCAGAAATAACAGTGATCTGGGAGTGCCACTCGGTGACCCCTGAGATATGCTGCGGGTGGGGTTCAGGGAATCCGGTCCCAGAAATCTGTAATGTCTCGCCCTGCTGTGTGCGCTTCCCATAATAAAAACACCCAGCTGCACTTTCCCTTTGTTGGACCCGCTCGGCTCCCTGTTATATATTTATCTCTCACCATGCTGCTTAAAGCCCCACTACAGCCAGAGTATGCTGGAAAAGGTCTGTGGGCCGCTGATTTGGGATGCCCGTCCACATGAAGCCTTGTCAGGGGTAAAGCTAGTCTCTTTGGTGCCTGAGGTGAACTACAGAAAGGTACCCCACCTGTCTTATCAAATAGCAGGCTGACAAATAGGATTGGCTAATGGTTTAATGTTTTTTTTTTTTTAAATGGACCAAAACCCAGAATAGTTAAAAGTATCGACTCTCCTGGGTTCTGGTCCTTTCCCCGGGGGGCACTCCAATCGGGGGTGCTCCGCTGTGTGAAACACCCCCAGGAGGCCCGAAGGAACTCACCTCCTCCCGGTCCCACGGCGCTTCTAAGAGCAGCGGCTCTGATGGCTGCATCCTCTGCCTCCCTATAACAGGGAGCGTGCCCGCGTCAGCCATTCACAAATGCCTGGCAGGGGCACGCGCACTGCTAGAGGACAGCGGAGGGAGTGGGGGGTGCGGCCATCAGAGCTTCTGCTCTTAGACACGCTGGTAAGTTGGCTGCTGTGATCTGGGGGGTTTCACACAGCGGGGCACCCCCGATCAGGGTAAAGGACCAAAACCCAGGATAGTCAAAATTCAGGGTTTTGGTCCACTTTAATACATTCAAACGTTGGTGGCTCAGTGGCTCTACCAGGATGGGGCCGCTGAGCCACCAATGAATACATGTATTTGACTTTCCCGGGTTTTGTTCCATGCCCCCGATGCATCCTGAATTTCGGTGCCCCGCTGTGTGAAAACTCCCTGATCGCCCATAAAAACTCACCTTGCCAGGCTCCAACGGCACATGTGCGGGCTCTCATCCAGTGAGAGACCCCTGCTGTGACTACGTCCTCGGGGCATGCGATTCAGGATGCCTCGAGGAAAAACCAGGGACTGGCCCTGGAATCTTTTCAATGCCAGGCTGGTCGCTGCTGGGTTTTGTTCAACTTTAGAAATAAACAACATGATGACATGTAGCTGTGCTCCTATCTCTACTGATATCCCTACCACTGAACTAGTAAAAAAACAAAACAAAACAGGTCGAGTGCTTGTGGACCCCCTAGATCACAGGTGTCAAACTCACGGCCTGGGGGGGGGGGCAGATGCTGCCCTTCAAGCCTTTTTAAGTGGCCCTCTGACAGCTGCCAGGCAGAGGCTGGACAGCTCTCCTTTTAGCAGACCCAGCCACGCCAAGGCTACTGACACTGGTGTGTGCATGGTGTTGTTAAGTGATGGCTATCGTGGACAAAATTATTCAGTGTCTGCATCTATCCTTGGCAAAATAATTCTGCTTCTGCATCTATCCTGGACAGAATAATTCTGCTTCTGCATATATCCTGGGCAAAATAATTCTGCTTCTGCATCTATCCTGGGCAAAATAATTCTGCTTCTGCATCTATCCTGGGCAAAATAATTCTGCTTCTGCATCTATCCTGGACAAAATAATTCTGCTTCTGCATCTATCCTGGGCAAAATAATTCTGCTTCTGCATCTATCCTGTGCAAAATAATTCTGCTTCTGCATCTATCCTGGACAAAATAATTCTGCTTCTGCATCTATCCTGGACAAAATAATTCTGCTTCTGCATCTATCCTGGGTAAAATAATTCTGCTTCTGCATCTATCCTGGGTCAAATTATTCTGCTTCTGCATCTATCATGGGTAAAATAATTCTGCTTTTGCATCGATCCTGGGCAAAATAATTCTGCACCTGCATCTATCCTGGACAAAATAATTCTGCTTCTGCATCTATCCTGGGCAAAATAATTCTGCTTCTGCATCTATCCTGGACACAATATTTCTGCTTCTGCATCTATCCTGGACAAAATAATTCTGCTTCTGCATCTATCATGGACAAAATAATTCTGATTCTGCATCTATCCTGGACAAAATAATTCTGCTTCTGCATCTATCCTGGGCAAAATAATTCTGCTTCTGCATCTATCATGGACAAAATAATTCTGATTCTGCATCTATCCTGGACAAAATAATTCTGCTTCTGCATCTATCCTGGACAAAATAATTCTGCTTCTGCATCTATCATGGACAAAATAATTCTGCACCTACATCTATCCTGGGCAAAATAATTTTGCTTCTGCACTCACCATGGGCAAAAATATTCTGCACCTGCATTGATCCTGGGCAAAATAAGGGCCTTATTTATCACGGGCTAGCGCCAGGTAGTGTCTGATGAGCGGCAGGTACCGCCAGCTATCGGCGGCTACCGACTCAAGTACGCCCGGCGGCGGTCACAATGACGCATTTATCAAGCTAAATGAGGCTAGCGCCGGCGAGAGCGTCAGCTAGCGCGGGATTCATCATGAAGCCGCCTGGAACGAACAGCGCCGCTGCAAATTCCTTCACAGCACCAGGTATGACCTGTCGCTCCCTGGCATTGTCCAATGCATTTCAATGGAGCAAGTAAAAAAAAAAAAAAAAAAAATTTGTGCAGAATTGATCTTACATGTCTGATATTAATGTATTCATATTACAAAATGATTCAAAAAACATGTATAATGTTACAATCAAAAAATATGGTTGTTTAGGGGTTAAAAACTAGTTAACACACATTGCCGCCAGCGCACTGGGGTTTAAACAAGGAATGGACAGCGCCAGCAAATTCGGAGCGTGATTTTTTAATGAATATGAAGCAAGCCGTTCGCTCTGGCCATTCGTTGTCAGGGGCTCACATACAACGCTGAACCTGTGAAACAGCGACCCCTAAGCCTGTATTCAACATTACCGCACACCGACTGAGTCGCTGTCATCAAGCAAACGCCGGCCAAGCACAGCGAATACTGGCTGGCGCTGTAAAAATCACGCTACAGTCGCTCATCTGTCGCTACCTGGCGCTATTAATGAATCGGCCTCTAATTCTGCTTCTGCATCTATCCTGGGCAAAATAATTCAGCTTATGCATCTATCCTGGACAAAATAATTCTGCTTCTGCATCTATCCTGGGTAAAATAATTCGGCTTCTGCATCTATCATGGGTAAAATAATTCTGCTTCTGCATCTATCAAGGGTAAAATAATTCTGCTTCTGCATCTATCCTGGGCAAAATAATTCTGCTTCTGCATCGATCCTGGGCAAAATAATTCTTCACCTGCATATATCCTGGACAAAATAATTCTGCTTCTGCATCTATCAAGGGTAAAATAATTCTGCTTCTGCATCTATCCTGGACAAAATAATTCTGCTTCTGCATCTATCCTGGGCAAAATAATTCTGCTTCTGCATCTATCATGGACAAAATAATTCTGCACCTACATCTATCCTGGGCTAAATAATTCTGCTTCTGCATCTATCCTGGGTAAAATAATTCTGCTTCTGCATCGATCCTGGACAAAATAATTCTGCTTCTGCATCTGTACTGGGTAAAATAATTCTGCATCTATCCTGGGTAAAATAATTCTGCTTCTGCATCTATCCTGGGCAAAATAATTCTGCTTCTGCATCTATCCTGGACAAAATAATTCTGCTTCTGCATCTATACTGGACAGAATAATTCTGGTTCTGCATATATCCTGGGCAAAATAATTCTGCTTCTGCATCTATCATGGACAAAATAATTCTGCACCTACATCTATCCTGGACAAACTGCTTCTGCATCTATCCTGAACAAACTGCTTCTGCATCTATCCTGGGCAAAATAATTCTGCGTCTGCATCTATCATGGGCAAAATAATTCTGCTTCTGCATCTATCCTGGGCAAAATAATTCTGCTTCTGCATCTATCCTGGGCAAAATAATTCTGCATCTATCATGGGTAAAATAATTCTGCTTCTGTATCGACCAAGGGCAAAATAATTCTGCTTCTGCATCGATCCTGGGCAAAATAATTCTGCACCTCCATCTATCCTGGGCAAAATAATTCTGCATCTATCCTGGGCAAAATAATTCTGCTTCTGCATATATCCTGGGCAAAATAATTTTGCTTCTGCATCTATCCTGGGCAAAATAACTCTGCTTCTGCATCTATCCTGGGTCAAATTATTCTGCTTCTGCATCTATCATGGGTAAAATAATTCTGCTTTTGCATCGATCCTGGGCAAAATAATTCTGCACCTGCATCTATCCTGGACAAAATAATTCTGCTTCTGCATCTATCCTGGGCAAAATAATTCTGCTTCTGCATCTATCCTGGACACAATATTTCTGCTTCTGCATCTATCCTGGACAAAATAATTCTGCTTCTGCATCTATCATGGACAAAATAATTCTGATTCTGCATCTATCCTGGACAAAATAATTCTGCTTCTGCATCTATCCTGGGCAAAATAATTCTGCTTCTGCATCTATCATGGACAAAATAATTCTGATTCTGCATCTATCCTGGACAAAATAATTCTGCTTCTGCATCTATCCTGGACAAAATAATTCTGCTTCTGCATCTATCATGGACAAAATAATTCTGCACCTACATCTATCCTGGGCAAAATAATTTTGCTTCTGCACTCACCATGGGCAAAAATATTCTGCACCTGCATTGATCCTGGGCAAAATAAGGGCCTTATTTATCACGGGCTAGCGCCAGGTAGTGTCTGATGAGCGGCAGGTACCGCCAGCTATCGGCGGCTACCGACTCAAGTACGCCCGGCGGCGGTCACAATGACGCATTTATCAAGCTAAATGAGGCTAGCGCCGGCGAGAGCGTCAGCTAGCGCGGGATTCATCATGAAGCCGCCTGGAACGAACAGCGCCGCTGCAAATTCCTTCACAGCACCAGGTATGACCTGTCGCTCCCTGGCATTGTCCAATGCATTTCAATGGAGCAAGTAAAAAAAAAAAAAAAAAAAATTTGTGCAGAATTGATCTTACATGTCTGATATTAATGTATTCATATTACAAAATGATTCAAAAAACATGTATAATGTTACAATCAAAAAATATGGTTGTTTAGGGGTTAAAAACTAGTTAACACACATTGCCGCCAGCGCACTGGGGTTTAAACAAGGAATGGACAGCGCCAGCAAATTCGGAGCGTGATTTTTTAATGAATATGAAGCAAGCCGTTCGCTCTGGCCATTCGTTGTCAGGGGCTCACATACAACGCTGAACCTGTGAAACAGCGACCCCTAAGCCTGTATTCAACATTACCGCACACCGACTGAGTCGCTGTCATCAAGCAAACGCCGGCCAAGCACAGCGAATACTGGCTGGCGCTGTAAAAATCACGCTACAGTCGCTCATCTGTCGCTACCTGGCGCTATTAATGAATCGGCCTCTAATTCTGCTTCTGCATCTATCCTGGGCAAAATAATTCAGCTTATGCATCTATCCTGGACAAAATAATTCTGCTTCTGCATCTATCCTGGGTAAAATAATTCGGCTTCTGCATCTATCATGGGTAAAATAATTCTGCTTCTGCATCTATCAAGGGTAAAATAATTCTGCTTCTGCATCTATCCTGGGCAAAATAATTCTGCTTCTGCATCGATCCTGGGCAAAATAATTCTTCACCTGCATATATCCTGGACAAAATAATTCTGCTTCTGCATCTATCAAGGGTAAAATAATTCTGCTTCTGCATCTATCCTGGACAAAATAATTCTGCTTCTGCATCTATCCTGGGCAAAATAATTCTGCTTCTGCATCTATCATGGACAAAATAATTCTGCACCTACATCTATCCTGGGCTAAATAATTCTGCTTCTGCATCTATCCTGGGTAAAATAATTCTGCTTCTGCATCGATCCTGGACAAAATAATTCTGCTTCTGCATCTGTACTGGGTAAAATAATTCTGCATCTATCCTGGGTAAAATAATTCTGCTTCTGCATCTATCCTGGGCAAAATAATTCTGCTTCTGCATCTATCCTGGACAAAATAATTCTGCTTCTGCATCTATACTGGACAGAATAATTCTGGTTCTGCATATATCCTGGGCAAAATAATTCTGCTTCTGCATCTATCATGGACAAAATAATTCTGCACCTACATCTATCCTGGACAAACTGCTTCTGCATCTATCCTGAACAAACTGCTTCTGCATCTATCCTGGGCAAAATAATTCTGCGTCTGCATCTATCATGGGCAAAATAATTCTGCTTCTGCATCTATCCTGGGCAAAATAATTCTGCTTCTGCATCTATCCTGGGCAAAATAATTCTGCATCTATCATGGGTAAAATAATTCTGCTTCTGTATCGACCAAGGGCAAAATAATTCTGCTTCTGCATCGATCCTGGGCAAAATAATTCTGCACCTCCATCTATCCTGGGCAAAATAATTCTGCATCTATCCTGGGCAAAATAATTCTGCTTCTGCATATATCCTGGGCAAAATAATTTTGCTTCTGCATCTATCCTGGGCAAAATAACTCTGCTTCTGCATCTATCCTGGGCAAAATATTCCTGCTTCTGCATCAATCCTGGGCAAAATAATTTTGCTTCTGCATCTATCCTGGGCAAAATAATTTTGCTTCTGCATCTATCCTGGGTAAAATAATTCTGCTTCTGCATCTATCCTGGGCAAATTAATTCTGCTTCTGCATCAATCCTGGGCAAAATAATTCTGCACCTGCATCTATCCTGGGCAAAATAATTTTGCTTCTGCATTGATCCTGGGCAAAATAATTCTGCACCTGCATTGATCCTGGGCAAAATAATTCTGCTTCTGCATCTATCCTGGGCAAAATAATTCTGCTTCTGCATCTATCCTGGACAAAATAATTCTGCTTCCGCATCTATCGTGGGCAAAATAATTCTGCTTCTGCATCTATCCTGGACAAAATAATTCTGCTTCCGCATCTATCCTGGGCAAAATAATTCTGCTTCTGCATCTATCCTGGGCAAATTAATTCTGCTTCTGCATCAATCCTGGGCAAAATAATTTTGCACCTGCATCTATCCTGGGCAAAATAATTTTGCTTCTGCACTCACCATGGGCAAAAATATTCTGCACCTGCATTGATCCTGGGCAAAATAATTCTGCTTCTGCATCGATACTGGGCAAAATAATTCTGCATTGATCCTGGGCAAAATAATTTTGTTTTTGCATTGATCCTGGGCAAAATAATTTTGCATCTGCATCTATCCTGGACAAAATCATTCTGCCCCTGCATCGATCCTGGGCAAAATAATTCAGCTTCTGCATCGATCCTGGGCAAAATAATTCAGCTTCTGCATCGATCCTGGGCAAAATAATTCTGCTTCTGCATCTATCCTGGACAAAATAATTCTGCTTCTGCATCTATCCTGGACAAAATAATTCTGCTTCTGCATCTATCCTGGGTAAAATAATTCTGCTTCTACTTCTTTCCTGGAGAAAATAATTATGTGGCTATTATGGGGCACAATAATTCTGCTTCTGCATCTATCCAAATACATTTTATGGGTCGTGTTTGCATTTTGTTTTGCGTTTGATATTACCAGACCCTTTGAAGGTGTGGTGTGGTTTGACACCCCTGCCCTAGATAGAGGCTGCTGCCTCACCTGGCCTCATTACAGGTACACACCTAAGCCCTGTTGCTGATTGCAGAAGGGTGGTTGTTTTTCCCACTTGTTGGGCTTGCTATGGGTTTTATGCAGATCCACAATCCCCATGTCCAGGGGGAAAAGTCCACTTTAAAGCCCAACTCAACAATTTCTTTTTTTCATAGTTTTGAATCCAGGCAGTTTAAACAGACCCTCTGAAAATCCTCCCTTGCAAATCGATGCCAAGGAGCGGCACCTCACATCAGAGAGCCCTGCATTAGAGAGATGCTCACCTTTTCCCAGCATAAGTCCATCTGATGGGGGGCAGGGACCACTAAAAGTACAAGTGAGGCACCCTGGGTAAATATAACACAGACTTAAACCCTCCCTTGCAACTCTGTGCTAAGAAGAATGCTAGATCACAGGTACACTAAGCTAGCCTTACACCATCGGTGAGCCCTGCATTAGGGAGATACTCACCTTTTCCTAGAAGAGCTTTATCTGATGGGGGAAGCAGAATCAATAAACGGAATAAAAGTAAATGTGATACATGCTGGAAGTGAAAATGTTTCTAATCCTTTCCTTTATACAAATTGATTAGTTCCTCCTGGAGCATCCAGTCCCCTGTAAAACTCCCCGATCCAACAGCACATGTGCAAGCCGCTGTCTGCTATACCTTTAACAGGGCGTGCACTAGGCATTTGTAAATGGCGCTACAGGCATGCGAGGTAGCGAGGACGCAGTCACCAGCGCACTGATTAGACGAGAGCCAGCGCATGCCACATAGGGCCGGGGAAAGTTGAGTTTATTGGACAACCTGGGGGGTTTCACACATCAGGGTGCCGCAGGGACAAGGACACTTTAACAGCAAATGAATTACAGGAGTTAAACTGTATATATAAGAATTCCTCTTTTTCATGCCACACAGATGAATAATGGATTTTTTTTTTTTAAATGAGCTGATGGAATCTAACTAGAAATTTCTTCGAATGGAATCGAATTGAATTTAAAGTCCTGTCCAGGCAGGTGCCAACTTTCTCCCCCCTTATCCCCACGGAACAGTGTCAATGCCATTTTAGAAAATCTCCAACTCTCTAATTATACTTATATTTTTTACCCTATAGGACGCACCTGCCCATAAGATGCACCTAGGATTTGGGGGAAAATAAGAAGAAAAATATTTTAAACCAAAAATGCACCATTAGACAGGGTGGCATTCCCCTATCCCATTCCCATAGGCCGTGTGGGATGCCCCTATTCCATAGACAGTGTAGCATGCCCCCATCCCATTCCCCGTATACCCAGTGTGGAATTCCCCCCTCCCATTCCCCATATAAGCAGTGTGGCATTGTCCCTCCAATTCCCCATATAGGCAGTGTGGCATTCCCCCTCCAATTCCCCATATAGGCAGTGTGGCATTGTCCCTCCAATTCCCCATATAGGCAGTGTGGCATTCCCCCTCCAATTCCCCATATAGGCAGTGTGGCATTGTCCCTCCAATTCCCCATATAGGCAGTGTGGCATTCCCCCTCCAATTCCCCATATAGGCAGTGTGGCATTGTCCCTCCCATTCCCCGTATACCCAGTGTGTCATCCCCCCTCCATTCCCATATAGGCAGTGTGTACCCCATTATCATAAGCAGTGTGGCATTCCCCCCCTCCTATTTCCCATATAGGCAGTGTTACCCCCCCATTCCCATAGGCAGTGTGGCATCCCCCTCCCCCCATTATCATAGGCTGTGTGGTATCCCCCTCCCCCCATTATCATAGGCTGTGTGGCATCCCCCTCCCCCCATTATCATAGGCTGTGTGGCATCCCCCTCCCAGCATTCCCATTGGCAGTGTGGCATCCCCCTCTACCCATTCCCATAGGCTGTGTGGCATCCCCCTCCCCCCATTATCATAGGCTGTGTGGCATCCCTCTCCCCCCATTCCCATTGGCAGTGTGGCATCCCCCTCCCCCCATTATCATAGGCTGTGTGGCATCCCTCTCCCCCCATTCCCATTGGCAGTGTGGCATCCCCCTCCCCCCATTATCATAGGCTGTGTGGCATCCCTCTCCCCCCATTATCATAGGCTGTGTGGCATCCCCCTCTCCCCCCATTCCCTTTGGCAGTGTGGCATCCCCCTCCCCCCCCATTATCATAGGCTGTGTTGTATCCCTCTCCCCCCATTCCCATTGGCTGTGTGGCATCCCTCTCCCCCCATTCCCATTGGCTGTGTGGCATCCCTCTCCCCCTATTCTCATTGGCTGTGTGCGCCGTGTTGGTGCAGGCCACGCCCACCCGATTCACGGAGCTTCCCGTAAGAAGCAGAGGCGGGCTCTGTCCCAGCCCCGCCGCTGCTATCGCTGTCTTTTCAGGCAGTAATAGCAGCGGCAGGGCCAGAGACAGCGCCCGCCGCTCCTTCATCTGCTGCCTCTTCCTGGGCACAGGCGAACACCCAGGTCAGGGCAGCAGGTGGGCATGGCCAGGCAGAAGAGGCAGTAAAAGGAGGAGCGGCGGGCGCTGTCTCTGGCCCTGCCACTGCTATTGCTGGCTGAAAAGACAGCGATAGCAGCGGCGGGGCTGGGACAGAGCCTCTCGCAGTGTGGCAGGCAATGCGGGAGCGCCGGGAACGGGTGAGTTTTTTTTTTAATTATTATTTTTTTTTACATTCGCCTGATAAGGCGCACGGACATCCCCCCCCCCCCCCACACTTTTGGGGAAAAAATAAGTGCGTCTTATGGGCGAAACATACGGTATGTAAATACCCAATGTATTCTAATTAATGCCACTTTCTTAGCTTCAACTTCAGTCTAATGTCTGAGCTTGGAAGGGCATCATGACGCAGCTTTATGAGTCATGAGAATGCTCTGCTGTGGTCGGAGACAGCTGTACAGCCACTGTGGCTTGCTGTGGTAGTCCTGGAGGAATGTGGAGAAAAATGTGCCCTGGGGTAGTGTGAACCGCTCATAAAATGACCTCAAACCAGGATCCCACGGGGTATGCACGGCCCTCATGCGGCACCTAGTTCTGCATGCCCAGCATGAGGGAGTGATCTTAGCATTGTCGTAGAACCCTGTTGCATCCCTGCTTCTGATGAGGGGGTGATCATTCACCATGGAATGATGGGTGAGGGCTGCGCATGCACCATGGGATCATAGATCAAGGTCAGTATACAAAGACCCGGGGGGGGGGGGGGTCAGACTGGAGCATCTGTGACCAGTTCCTATACACTTATCCAAATGTATTAAAGATCTTGGGTGTTTAATGTCTTGAGGATTGTGTGCTGTTTGCACTGTTTGTGATTGTGTTCTGCAAAAAAAAATCCCCTCTTCCTGAGGGTACCAGCCCTGCATAAGGCACAATAACTAGGTTACCCATGGTTCAGAGGCCATAATGGCCAGGCTCTGTCTCTGACAGGACACCAGCCCCTATAGCCTTTAGCAGGCCCGGTGTCTGCACCTGGCAAAGCGGAGCAGCTGCTGGGGGCCCCATCTTCTGGGGGGAGGCCCACTGACAGGGTCGGTCTTTGGGGTGTGCGGCGGCGCTTGACCGGTGGTGGACTGGAAGGGCACCGCCACAGCTGGTGCCCACATTTCCTCGAATGGCGGGGTTCTACACAATGGGGCATCTCTAGATTTAGATTCCAGGGGAGGAAGTGCTGGGTTTTGTTCTGCTTTCTGATTATTGTGCTGATTTGCTATCCCTGGAGCATCCCAATCTGTGATACCCTACTGTGTGAAACCCCCTGGGATCGCTGGCATACCCACTCTGCAAGCTATTCCACCCCTGAGTTTTGGTCCGCTTTACAGGGGCATCTCAATTTGGGAGGCCCGTGTTTGTGAAAGAACCCCCCTGGTTTGGCCATTAACTCAAACTGGCGATCCCACATTGCATTCGACAGTTCAAGGAAAGACAACGGGGGGAGGGTCACACACAGGGGAATCCAAAATCAGGAGAATCTAGATTAGTTTAAACTTCGAGGTCAGGTTTAAAGGAGTTTTGTGCGCTTCAAAGTAGACCAAAACGAATAGTATGGTCCTTAAGGGGCATCCAGTTTTGGGACGTCCCTCTGTGATGTGACGCGACTCCTCACCACAAATGGGCCCACTAAGACCATGCTCCCCAAGGGCTCATATAAACCTGGAGCCAGCCCTGACCTTTGGAAAAGATCTGGCTCCATGGAAAAACCCCAGGCCTCTGCCAATGGGCATGTATCACATCTATCTGTCAAACAACTTGCACTGGTTCAACAAAAAATCTTAACCCACAGCATGGAAAAACATTTGAATACATTTAAATGAACTGCTACTTATCCTCACCGTCTGTCCCACACAGGGACGCGTCTTCCCACTGGTTCACCAACAAGTTTTAGCGGTCCCTCCAGGTCGGCCAGCATGTATTCTCCTGCCAGCAGCGCCAACCTTAGCGGCCACCCGCCATCATGTGACATTTATTCTGGCATCCTGCCAGGGGGAAAGCCCTACGGGCAGGGAGAGAAGGGTATGTGTACCACAGAGATGTGGCCTCTAATGATACCTCTCCATGTGACTATTTTAATTTATTCATCAAGGGATAGCGGCAGGTAGCGCCTCGTAGCGGCAGGTAGTGTCTGGTGAACGCCGGGCGCTGTACGCAATACCACATTTATGAAAGCGAATCTGGTGAGTGACTCTAGCAGCGCCATGTAGCTTTCGATTCATCATTACAGGCGGCTCAGTGTATAGCGCCAGCGCTCTAGCTTCCAGAGCGACAGGTATTACCTGTCGCTACCTGTTGCTCTCCCATACATTTCAATGGACGTTCCTTTTCTTCTGTTTAAACAGGGTTTTTTGTTTTAATTTTTTTTTTCTCTCAAATAATTGTGTCACCTCTCCTGGCCTAGAAAAAGTCATTTTTGAAAACTTTTTTGGCTTTTTATATTTTTATGCAGAATTGTCATTACATGTCTGGCAATAAAGTATTAATGTCACAATGTTACAACAATGTCATTCCGTCGTTTTTGCTTTGTTACTGGTGGATATGTGTTCAAAAACAGACTTTAATCACACAGCGTCTGGCGCTCTATGCTATAGCGACCAGATCCAGGCACTACCTTTCGCTGTACTGGTGTTAGAGCGCCCAACACACATCACATTCATCAATGCCGGCCAGGTTACTAGAGCGACTGGGATGCTCTGTTACAGCGCCTGATACCTGCTTACAGCGTCTACTAGCAGTTGCTCTAAGCGCCGCTATACAGGCGCTCATCTGCCGATACGTGGAGCTAGTAATGAATCCGCCTCCATGGCACAGATTACCAGACGTGTACCAAAGGGCATAGGAACTGGTGTCCTATCATGGAGGTTGGCTGTTCGGTCTCTAGCCCTATGCCTGGTGCATCGTCTGGTAGCCTTGAGGAGGGGGGTCCACCTCATTTTTTCACATTGCATTTGTGTTGGGCAGAATACACTTCTATGGGGCTCTGCGTGATTCCTGTTCCAGCTGGGATGCAGCAAGCAGGAATTTTTGGGACTGCATTTGCAACCTGGAGCCATAGAGGACACATTATAGGACTTAGAGGCCGATTCAGTAATAGCTCCAGGTAGCGACAGATGAGCGCCAGTAGCGTTATTTTCACAGTGCACGCTAGTATTCGCTGTGCTTGGCCGTTGTTCGGCTGTTGACAGCGACTCAGTCGGTGTGCGGTAATGTTGAATACGGGGTTAGGAGTCGCTGTTTGACAGGTTCCGCGCTGTATGGGAGCGCATGACAGCGAATGGCCATAGCGAACGGCTCCCAGCATATTCATTAACAAACCACGCTCAAAAAATTCTCGCGCTGTAAAATGCTTATTTAAACCCCAGAGCACTGGCGGCGATGGGTTAAAAGTAGTTTTTTAACCCCCAAACAACCATATTTTTGGAAAAAAAAAAATGTTTTTGCAAACATTTTGTAATATGAATACATTAATATCAGACCTGTAATATCTGTAAAATCAATTTTTTTTTTTTTTTACCTTAAAAAAATATCTAACATTGCAGAAGTGGTCACAGAATTTTTGCCATTTAAAAAAAAAAAAAAAAAAAAACATTAATAGCAATTAATTAAGAATATTTAATGATTGCTCCATTGAAATGCATTGGAGAGCGCCAGGTAGCGAGAGGTCATACCTGTCGCTGTTCAAGGTCGCTCGCTGGCGCTGTGGGGTGAGGCTGGAATAATGATGAATGATTCGCTATCTGGCGCTCTGTCAGTCGCTAAGCAGGATCGGCTTGATAAATGTGTAACTGCGGAGAGGAGCCGGCGTTCTCGTGGCGGTGAGCGTCATTACCGTTCGCTCACCATTCGCTACCTGGCGCTATCTCTTGTTAAATAGGGGCCTTAATTTGATGCAACCCCATGAACGCACACAGATTCACTACAGTGTGAATGTAGGATAAATAAATAGTTTGTCCCCATTTGGGTCTGCCCAGCCATATTTAATATGCAGGTTCGAAGATAATAATGACCCAAAGGGCCAAAGAGGGACAAATCTCCCTAGAATACAACCAGCCCTTCAGATTGACCCAGAGAGTCATCCTGGGGCCTGGTCCTTTTTTATGATCGCCTCCTCTGGCCCGAAGCTTGCTCCCCCCTCCCTATCCCTGAGCTCAGGCCCTGGAGGAGAAAGGGGAGTCAGGCCTGTAGGTGTCTTATATGGAAGGTCATAAAAGTAGACCTTTTATAGCGGGCCTAGGGGGAGCCTGGGGACCTTCCCTCCATATTACTCTCAATCACTAGTATGTCGAGAGAAGGAGGATGATATTAACCCTTATTAAAAAATTCTCCCTGTCAACAGGATAAGGGCCGTGCACATGAAATACGCGTGTGATTTCGCAGAACTCCCAAACCAGATGTATTTGGAAGTAATAAATGTTGAGAAGAAACGGGCGAGCGATTTCACAAAGGGGAGGAAACTGCGAGCACAGCCGCACAGTCGATTAAAATGACCCGTCCCCAGCATGTTCATGTTAATGGGATGACCAGCTGCGGCGCCGTGCAACATGAGGCTGAGGAAGCCCAGCAACATCTGCGCTCCCATCTCCCTCTCGGCTCTGGGAGAGAAGCGGGAGGAATCTGGAAAGGACCAGGATGCTCCTCCAGCCTCAGAACAGGATGCCATGAGCCTCAGGTCTCAGAGGTGTTCTCAAGGAGGGACCATATCCAGCACCTAGACCCTAAAGATCCTTCAAACCTTGGCCATCAGTTATGGAGAGAGTAGGGAATTGTTTGAACTAGATGTAATGTTCTTTGGACCATCATCACTACTTTCTGGGGTATCAAAGGAATCCAGTATGTCCTGCTGGTCACCACCTTTGTTCCAGGTGACACCTAACAAACCTCTGATCTCAGAAATATCTGCATTGTGGACCATATATAAATACTTTTCCATACCTTGACCCTAGGGGAGGACTGGGACCCAGAATCAGCTCGGGAATTTACTAGACCCGTCCAGCTACCCTTTGTCAACTAAGGCTATTGTTATTATTATTGTTTATTTATTAAGCGCCACTGTATTCTGTGGCATTGTACAAAGTATAGAACAAACCAACCTAAAAAGTTGTATAAACACCGTGCATACAAGTATCACAAAAATATTTTTTAGAAAAAATTTTGATTTAAAAACAGCTCAGCGGGTCCCAATCTTCATAAAATAGTAAAAAAAACACAGAGCTTAATACATTCAATAAATTAGGATAAAGTCCAATTCCTAGGATATCCCAAGTGTTTAATAAGTTTTCATCAAATTTCAGATGCATCCACACTTTTTCTTTAAAGTGGACCAACACCCAGGATTTTGACTATCCTGGGTTTTGGTCCACTTCGGTGGGGTACCACGATCGGGGGTGCCCCGCTGTGTGAAACCCCCCAGAAAGGCCCGAAAACTCACCTCTCCCCGTTCCCACGTGACCGCTGCAGCCAATCCCCCCGGCGGACATGCGAGAGGCAGCGCCGGACAAGCAGAGCGCGTCCGCCGCCGCCTCACACGCGTCCCTCTTACAGGGAGCGCACCCGCGCCCGCCATTCACAAACGGCCGGCGTGGGAGCGCGCCCTGCTAGAGGGACGCGCGGGAGGCGTCGGCGGCGGACGCGCATGCGCCGCTGGAACGTGGAAAAGGTAGGATTGTGGGCTTGCTGGGGGGTTTCACCCCGCGGGACATCCCGATTTCAGATGCCCCGCAGAGAGGGATCTGATCGGCCCGGGAATCTTATAGATTCCCGGGCCGATCCCCCTGGGTGTTGGTCCACTTTAAAAGCACAACGTCCCAAGGTGCATGTGCCAAATTCTTTCAACGTGCTCCCATCACCCGCTAGTGCAAAATTCTCACCAGATATCAGTATAGAAATAGCTCATATTGCTACGTAAATAGCAGCAAACCCATCACCCAATGAACATTTGCAAATGACAGCAGGGAAATTGATTCACAAACTCCTGCTATATACTCCAATCGTCGCTCTTCCAGCGCTCAAAAACAGGGTATATTGTACCCAATATTGTATCTGATATTAGTAGTCTTATTAAATATTGTCTTGCAGCTGATGGACTTTCAACAAGGATGAAGCAACCAAAGGCCTAGGACAGATGGCAGCAGTCTCCAGACTCTGGTAGGTACTGGTATTGTAAAAAGTATAGGTTACAGGATGGTGGGGCGAGTTACACTTATAATACACAGGGCTTTATGAGTCGTATATAACAAAGATATTACAATGAATGCATATAATACATACAGTATTATGAGTCAAATGCAACAAAACTCATGAATACAGGAGTACTTGAGGAGAAAAAGCCCTGCCCTTACGAGCATACGATCTAAAGGCAATAGCATAGTATGGGTAGATCATGGGAAGGGCTGGGCATGCTTACTCTTAAATTCATGGTATGGAAGCTTTAGTATTGCAGGGCAGATATTGTAACAGGGGTGGGTATGCAGGGCAGATATTGTAATGGGTGGGTATGCAGGGCAGATATTGTAACGGGGTGGGTGTGCCCCCCTCCCTACAGCCATAATGCTGAGGCTACAGCATTGCAGAGGCAATACATGGGCTGGGGTGTCTTGGCTGAAGTGGTTACAGAAAGAGGGGTTGGGGGAAGACAGGTAAGGCAGGTAGTGGAAGGGGGTGTGCAATGAATAAAATGGAGCTATGCCAAGCCCCTCAGCCCTAAAGCACTGTGGTCCACCGGGATCCCCCCTGTGCTCCCTATGGTCAGTCCGCAGCTGCTTTAGCTCATGATCCTCTAAAGAGGAGCAACCACAGGCCTAGACTCTATAAGACCCCAGGCCAGTGGTCTCCTACATTCCCGACTGGGCCCTACAAAGTACAGTACACAGCCTGCTGGTGGCACTACTGGGTCTCACCGGAGGGTCCTCTGGTGCTCAGGAGGGCCAGCAGAGCCTCGGTTATGGATAGGGGACTGAAGAGATTCTAAAAAAGATAATTGCTACTAGGCTTCCAGTGCCAGGAAAATGCTTCATGTAAAGTAAGGTTATACCACAGACCTGCACCCAGCTGGTGCCCAAGGGAACTTGTCCCTGGCTCTCTACTTAGGTTAGACCCCCCCCCCCCTTTGTTTGGAATGTGACATATTTTAAAGTGGACCAATCACCAGGATTTTCACTATCCTAGTAAATTGTTCCTGCCCTGAGGTCATCCCAATTTGGAGTGCCCCGATGTGTGAAACCCCCCAGATCACCCACTCCACTCACCCTTCCGCCATTCCCACAGCTTGTCCATCCTGCACATAATGGCTTGCATAATAGTGCACGGCATAAATCTGCTGGTTTGGACTCGTCTGCATCTGCATAAAGAATGGGGACAGCCATGTCCCTGGTTCCCCCTGAGGATTGCGTCCTTATCGATGGAAAATTAAGGGGTTTGTGGG
The DNA here is from genome assembly GCA_027917425.1 of Gastrophryne carolinensis. NCBI lineage: Eukaryota > Metazoa > Chordata > Amphibia > Anura > Microhylidae > Gastrophryne > Gastrophryne carolinensis. Next base: position 40,323,852 of record CM051240.1, on the reverse strand, counting down.
CGATCTGAAGGAGTTTACACAGTGGGGCAGCCCAAATCAGGATGCCCCAGGGGCACCTAGTTGTCTCTCCCTGGAATCTGTTAGACTCCAGGGCTTGCCTTATCAGTGATTTACCCACTTTAACAGATGGCCCTTATGCCCTTACTTTTCTGCACCTATATACCATATGTGCTTGGAGGACATTTACCTTCCATGTTGGGCTAAAGGTCCACTTAAGGACCAGAAACTCCTCTGGTATGCTGCAGGCATTGATTTAAGGCCAGATGAAGGGAATAAAAGGGGTTCAATGCTAACACAGTTTTGGGATTTGCCATAGAAGTTCTGTGAGTTTGTAATTTATTTAGTAAGTTACATTTATTATTTAAACCATAAACATCTTACTTTAAATTGTGACACAATATGATTAAGAGCGGTCTTGCATTATTGCTATATAGTTGAAGGCTGGACCCCTGGTGGGTCCCAAGACTTTCCTGGTGGATCCCGAGAATAATTTTTGGTGGATCCCGAAAAAGATTTCCTCTGGTGGATCTCAAGAATGATTTCCTCTGGTGGGCCCCTAGAATGATTTCCTCTGGTGGATCCTGAGAATGATTTCTTCTGGTGGATCTCAAGAATGATTTCCTCTGGTGGGCCCCTACAATGATTTCCTCTGGTGGGTCTCTAGAATGATTTCCTCTGGTGGGTACTGAGAATGATTTCCACTGGTGGATCCTGAGAATGATTTCCTCTGGTGGGTACTGAGAATGATTTCCACTGATGGATCCTGAAAATGATTTCCTCAGGTGGGTCCCTAGAATGATTCCTCTGGTGGATCTGGTGAATGATCTTCTCTGGTGGGCACCTAGAATGATTTCCTCTGGTGGATCCCGAGAATGATTTATCTGGGGGACCCTAAGAATGATTTCTACCGCTGGATTTCCTATGGTGGGCCCCTAGAATGATTTACTCTGGTGAATCCTGAGAATTATTTCCCCTGATGGATCCTGAGAATGATTTCTTCTGGTGGGCCCCTAGAATGATTTCCTCTGGAGAATGCTGAGAATGATTTTCTCCGGTGGATCCCAAGAATGATTTCTTCTGGTGGAACATAAAAATGATTTCCCCTGGTTTGCCCCTAGAATGATTTCCTCTGGTGGGTCTCTAGAATGATTTCCTCTGGTGGGTCTCTAGAATGATTTCCTCTGGTGGGTCTCTAGAATGATTTCCTCTGGTGGGCGCCTAGAATGGTTTCCTCTGGTGGATCCTGAGAATGATTTACTCTGGTGGACCCCAAGAATGATTTCTACTGCTGGATTTCCTATGGTGGGCCGTTAGAATGATTTTCTCTGGTTAATCCTGAGAATGATTTCCCCTGATGGATCCTGAGAATGATTTCCTCTGGTGGATACCGAGAATTATTTTTTCCGGTGGATCCCAAGAATGATTTCTTCTGGTGGAACATAAAAATAATTTCTTCTGGTGGATCCCGAGAAGGATTTCTCCTGGTGGATCCCGAGAATGATTTCCTCTGGTGGATCCCGAGAATGATTTCCTCTGGTGGGCCCCTAGAATGATTTCCTCTGGTGGATCCCGAGAATGATTTCCTCTGGTGGGCCCCTAGAATGATTTCCTTTGGTGGATCCCGAGAATTATTTCCTTTGGTGGGTCCCTAGAATGATTTCTCTGGTGGATCTGGAGAATAGTCTTCCTTGGTGGGCACCTAGAATGATTTCTTCTGGTGGACCCCTAGAATGATTTCCTCTGGTGGATCCCAAGAATGATTTTCTTTTGTGGCTCCCAAGATGATTTCCTCTAGTGGATCATGAAAATGATTTCCTCTGGTGGATCGTAAGAATGATTTCCTCTGGTGGATCCTTAGAATGATTTCCTCTGATGGATCCCAGGAATGATTTCTTCTGGTGGATCCCGAGAATTATTTCCTCTGGTGGGCCCCAAGAATGATTTAATCGGGTGGATCCTGAGAATGATTTCCTCTGGTGATCCCCTAAAATGATTTCCTCTGGTGGATCCTTAGAATGATTTCCTGTGATGGTCCCCTAGAATGCTTTACTTTGGTGGATCCCGGGAATGTTTTTTTTTTGGCCCACCAAGAAGGATTTCCTCTGGTGGGCCTGAGAATGATATCCTCTGGTGGATCCCGGGAATGATTTCCTCTGGTGGATCCCGAGAATGATATCCTCTGGTGGGCCCTTAGAATGATTTACTCTGATGGATTCTGAGAATTATTTCCTCTGGTGGGCCCCAAGAATGATTTAATCGGGTGGATCCTGAGAATGATTTCCTCTGGTGGTCCCCTAAAATGATTTCCTCTGGTGGATCCTTAGAATGATTTCCTGTGATGGTCCCCTAGAATGCTTTACTTTGGTGGATCCCGGGAATGTTTTTTTTTTGGCCCACCAAGAAGGATTTCCTCTGGTGGGCCTGAGAATGATATCCTCTGGTGGATCCCGGGAATGATTTCCTCTGGTGGATCCCGAGAATGATATCCTCTGGTGGGCCCTTAGAATGATTTACTCTGATGGATTCTGAGAATGATTTCCTCTGGTGGATCCCGAGAATGATATCCTCTGGTGGATCCCGGGAATGATTTCCTCTGGTGGATCCCGGGAATGATTTCCTCTGGTGGATCCCGGGAATGATTTCCTCTGGTGGATCCCGAGAATGATTTCCTCTGGTGGATCCCGAGAATGATGTCCTCTGGTGGATCCCGAGAATGATATCCTCTGGTGGATCCTGAGAAAGATTTCTTCTGGTGGATCCCGGGAATTATTTCCTCTAGTGGATCCAGAGAATGATATCCTCTGGTGGATCCCGAGAATGATGTCCTCTGGTGGATCCCGAGAATGATTTCCTCTGGTGGATCCCGAGAATGATATTCTCTGGTGGATCCTGAGAATGATTTCTTCTGGTGGATCCCGGGAATTATTACATCTAGTGGATCCCGAGAATGATATCCTCTGGTGGATCCCGAGAATGATATCCTCTGGTGTATCCCGAGAATGATTTCTTCTGGTGGATCCCGGGAATTATTTCCTCTGGTGGATCCCGAGAATGATATCCTCTGGTGGATCCCGAGAATGATATCCTCTGGTGGATCCCGGGAATAATTTCCTCTGGTGAATCCCAAGAATGATATCCTCTGGTGGGCCCCTAGAATGATTTACTCTGTTGGATCCTGAGAAGGATTTCCTTTGGTGGGCCACCAAGATTAATTTCATCTGGTGGGACCCCCATTTGATTTCCTTCAGTGGGCCCTAGGGACAATTTCCCCTGGTGTTCCCCAAAAATGATTTACTCTGGTACGCCTCAAGGATGATTTCCTCTGGTGGGCCTCATGAATGATTTCTTGGTGGGCCCAAGGTACTCCAGTCTACACTGCTTATCTATGTGATGTTGGACAGAAGCCACCAGTGGGCCTACTCAGAAGCCATAGCAGCCAATATCTGTCCCTGATTATGGAGGACAATTGCCTCGAATGGATCATCCACTACATGCATTTATATGAAATTGTGACCAATCCACCGGAAGGCCAAAACTGAAAGTGCACCTTCACTATGAATAAGAGCATATCTTTACGTTTCCCCCACCCTGTACATACAGATTGCTCACATTAAAAATCATCCTAACTGCATCTACTGCATGTTATGAGCCTTTAAACATCCAAGATGGCGGCTCATGGAGCATCAGGCAGCCTGCAAACAGGAAGCATCTTCTGACTGTGTTGCTCTGCATTCTGAGATTGCTGTCCTTTCCCTGACCCCAGCTCTGCTCTGTCTGTGCAAAGCACAGCTATAACCCCACCCCCTGCACTTTAGCCCGCTCTCCTCTCCTCAGTAAGTGTGATGCTTTTGAATCAATATGGCAGTGCCCATATCCTAGAGTTCTGAACAGAGTTGCAGCCCACCGGGGGAAAGAATAATAAGTAAGTGACTAAAAATATATTAATTTTCGATGCTAGGGAATTGTTTTTTAAGGGTTTGGGCTTTTCATTAAATCATGCTGAAGGTCCGGTTGAAGCCAATAGTACCAAGGTATCTGTCCACCGTAATCCAGCTCCAATTACGGAGGTCTGTTCCAGACCCTCCGTGGGATCCTACACTACATGCATACCTACCAACTTTTCAGGGTGGGAAAGGGTGACATTTGATAAATTAGGCCACACCCCCTCATTAAGGGAAGTATAGGCAATAGGGTGAAACAGTTACAACAACATAAACACTTTAAATAGGCAAATGAAGCAGGTATTGATGCAGATCTGCATGTTACACCTCAAAGAGGGACAAATGGGAACAAGAAGAGGGGCAGTCCCTCCAAATCAGGGACACTTGGGAGGTATGTACATGCATTTACATGAAACTGGCAAAAAAAATACCTGTAGGCCGTCCAGTTGCTCACCAGCTCTCAGAAACCGCTATCTGCAGGCAGAGCCGGCTCCAGGTTTGTGGTGGCCCTTGGGCAAGAGAGTCTTAGTGGGCCCCAAAGTAGTGAGTCACATGATGTCACCTTTCAGCTCAGCTTCCTCAAATGGGTCATCTTCTGCTTCTGATCACCCTCCAGTTCTTATTGCCTTCCCTATAGCCATCAATCATCTTCCAGTCCTTATTGCCTTCCCTATAGCCACCAATCGTCCTCTAGTCCTTATTGCCTTCCCTATAGTCACCAATCGTCCTCTAGTCCTTGTTGCATTCTCTATTGCCACCAAGCACCCTTCAGCCCTTACTGCTTACTCTGCTGCCACTAAAGACTTTACTATTGCTGTCACTTGTCACCTGGTTCTCACCACCTTCTGAGCTTCCATCAATGGCCCTCCATTCCAGGCCACCTTCTCCAATGTTGCTGAGGTCAGCCATGAGCAGGTTTGCACACAACATCCGGCATTCGGTGGTTTGGATCCACTGTAAAATGGCCAAGTGTGAGTGGGCCCCTGAAGCTGCCAGGGGCCCTGGCAATTGCCCAGGTTTACCCTGTGCTGGTGTCAGCCCTGTCTGCAGGCACCTAAATAAAGCCATGTTTGGCTGCCTGGGATTTTTAGGTCAATGTTTTTGTTTGCTCTTCCAACACGATAGAAAAAGAGAACCTGCCTCTAAGTGATTCCATGTCCCTTTTTTTCTGTGTGTAAGCTGGTGGTCTCCCCTTCAGACACTTCAGGGCAAACAAGAGTCAAAGAAACCGCCAGAACCTTTCCAAGGCATTCTTCTCATAACTGCATGTGAAACGAAGACAAAGTAATTAGTACCAGAGACCCCCATCCCGAGCCAAGTGGATACGCTGCTGCCCCGGGGGAGAAGGCCCTGGTGGCTTCTGAGGTTTCCTGGCCAGTGTAGCAGAGTATTGTATAACTATTGCACTGCCACAGTGCATGGCGGACCGGCCCACGGAACATATACCTCCCCAGTGTCCCTGATTTGGAGGGACTGTCCCTCTTTTGAATCCATGCCCCTCTGCCATTTGTCCTTTGCCCTCTTTTGAGTAGATCTGCATCAATAAACGATTCATTTGCCTATTTAAACCAGACCTTCACCCTAAAAAAGAGTCTATCTTATATATTTCCCCCACCCTGTACATACAGATTGCCCACATTAATCCAGACCTTCACCCTGAATAAGAGCCTATCTTATATGTTTCCCCCCCCTGTACATACAGATTGCCCACATTAATCCAGACCTTCACCCTGAATAAGAGTCTATCTTATATGTTTCCCACACCCTGTACATACAGATTGCCCACATTAATCCAGACCTTCACCCTGAATAAGAGCCTATCTTATATGTTTCCCCCACCCTGTACATACAGATTGCCCACATTAATCCAGACCTTCACCCTGAATTAGAGCCTATCTTATATGCCCCCCCCCTGTACAGACAGATTGCTAACATTAATCTGGACCTTCACCCTGAATAAGAGCCTATTTTATATGCCCCCCCCACCCTTCATACAGATTGCTCACATTAATCTGCCCCTTCACCCTAAATAAGAGCCTATTTTTATATGCCCCCCCCCCTCTGTACAGACAGATTGCTCACATTAAAATCATCCTACCTGCATCTACTGCATTTTCTAAACCTTTAAACATCCAAGATGGTGGCTCATGGAGTTTCAGGCTGCCTGCAGACAGGAAGTGTCTTCTGACTATGCCGCTCTGCATTCTGGGATTGCTGTCCTTTTCCTAACCCCAGCTCTGCTCTGTCTGTGCAAAGCATAGCTATAATCCGCCCCTTCCTGTACTTTTCATCCCTCTCATCTCCTCCGTATGTGATGCTTCTGAGGCAAGATCCAGGGGGATGAGAGGGAGACTAAGGGGGCAGGGATTGGATGTGGGTGTTAAAAGCAGCAGCCAAACTGGCCCCAAAGAGGGAGACTAAGGGGGCAGGGAAGACTTTCATTGTCTGGTGATTCAGCAACAGGAACATCCTCAGGTTTTTTTGCTACTGAATTGAGGTCTTAATGATAAAATGCATCAGTTACTGGTACATTTCTACCCTTGGCTTTGTTTGCAGATGTTATACCATAAAGAAAATGGAAGCGTAGTGGGATTTTTGGCGAGGTGAGTATACCAGCTATCCCAGGCGTTTTACACAACGGGGCATCCCAAGAAGAGGCAATCAGTCAACCCTGGAGTCTTTTAGACTGCAAGGCCGGCTGGCCAAACAGGGTTTTAGTCCATTTTAAAAATTCCTAGGGAGCATCCTGATTGGCTGAGCCCCTGCATTTAACAATGCTCAGGCAGAGGATAGACAGCGATCCCCACCGTGGGCCATCCCAAATTTGCATGCCACCAGAAATCCTTAAAGTGGACCAAAACCCAGTATTTTGACTATCCTGGGTTTTGGTCCGTGCCCTGCTGTGTGAAACCCCCCAGGTCGCCCGAACAAACTCACCTCTTCCCAGTCCTACGGCGCATGCGCGGCTGCTCGTCCAATTAGCGCGCTCCAGGAGCTCGTCTAATGCGAGCCGATCAGAGTGCACTGGCGGCTGCATTCCCCGCTACCCTATAACAGGGAGCGTGCCCGTGCTGACCATTCACAAATGCCTGGCGAGGGGGCAGGCGCCTTGCTAGAGGGATAGCGTGGATGCGGCTGCGGCTCGCACATGCGCCGCTGGACCGGGAAAGAAGGTGAGTTTATGGGCGACTTGGGGGGTTTCACACAGCGAGGCATCCCAAATTTAGATGCCCCGGGGGGGAGGGAATCAATCGGCCTGGGAATCTTATAATACCAGACCAAAAATAAAATATGGATTCTGTTCTAGTTTAATGGCACAAAAAAAAACATATCCCACGTGGATCATTTTACTATAGACTTTATAAAATGCAGTGGGGGCAAAATTAACCCTGCGCTTTGCCTGCATTGCTATTGGCCCGACGTTTGTACTGCACAGTGTCGTGGGTGAGCCTTTTCCACGATATATATCAGGTTAGGGGTAATATTTAGGCAGCTTGTTTTATTATAATTATCTGTTTACATTGCACCATCTTCTTCTGTAATGCGGTATTGGCGCAGTCCTATGTTTTGTAGCTTTCCCAGGCACAAGGGGGTCCTCTAACCTTGAAAAAGCAGTTGGGGGCCTGGCTGCGGAACATGTGGGGGCCCATTTCTCGGCTATTCATGTGGGGGACACCGTGGGGACTCGCTACTTTTTAGGTGATGTTTTTGGCATTAATAATCACTTTATTGTAACCGCTCTGCACTTGCTCTTGTTGCCATTTTTTCTGAGGTATTATAGCACTGAGAATTTGGAATATATTTACACGTTTTATGCACTTTAGCACTTTAATTCTAAATAGCACTTGACATGTATGATTGTTATTATATATGTTTTATATTGTGATGGATTTTGCACAGATTGTGAGATTTTTGCGGGTCAGTATGGGATGCCCTTTGTTAGGAACAGCCTTGGGTATTTTAATTTATGTGTTGTATGTGAATTTTAGATGGAAAGCCCAATAATAAAATGAAAACTTGAGATATATATTTTTGATTGATTGTCTGTGGAGGGGGTGCTGTACTTTGAGGACTGTTCGAGTGGTTGCTGGAACCACCACTTGGTGGAGTTGATATTGAGGCCCTTATTTAAGAAGGGATAGTGTCAGGTAGTGGCTGGTTAATGAGAGATAGCGACAGGTAGCGACTGGTGAACATCGGACACGGCACGCAATTACACATTAAAGTGGACCAACACCGAGAGGTGATCGGCCCGGAAATCTATAAGATTCCCGGGCCGATCACCTCCCACCCCGCGGTACATCCGAGATCGGGATGTCCCTCGGGGTGAAACCCCCCCAAACACCCCGAATCACCTACCTTCTCTTCCGCCGCCGCCGCCTCCCTCGCGCCCCTCTAGGCGTGCGCGCCCCCGCGCCGGCCGCCTGTGAATGGCCGGCACGGGCGCGCGCGCGCCGAAAGTGATGCGAGGGAGGCGGCGGCGGCGGAAGCCGCTTGGACATTCCTGTTCCCCGCCTGGACGTTGGCGGGGATTGGACCGGGCAGTCACGTGGGAGCGGGGAGAGGTGAGTTTATTGGGGTTTCTGGGGGGTTTCACACAGCGGGGCACCCCCGATCGGGGTGCCCCGCCGAAGTGGACCAAAACCCAGGATAGTCAAAATCCTGGGTGTTGGTCCACTTTAATCAAGCAGAATCTGTTTAGCTACTGGGATAGCGCCATGTAGCGTCTAATTCATCATTTTCACAGCCTCAGCGAACAGCGCCGGTGTTCAGCCTTGCACAGCGCCAGGTATGACCTCTCGCTACCTGTTGCTCTCCCATACATTTTAATGGAAGAACCTTTTCTTCTCTTTAAACGGGTTTTTTTTTTTTTTTTTTTTAATCGCAATCAAAATTCTGTGACCTCTTCTGGCATTGAAAAAGCAGTTTTTTTCACAATTTTTTCACATTTTTTATATTTCTTCAGAAATGACATTACAGGTCTGCCATTAAAGTGTTCATGTTACAATGTTGTTACAATGTAATTCCATATATTTTCGCTTTGTTACTAGTGGATAGATGCTGGAAAACAGACTTTAAACACACAGCCTCCTGTGCTCTGAGCTTCAAACAAGCATTTTTCAGAGCCAGACATTTGAGAGGCTGTTTTTTTGCTGAATATGGTGTGAGTCGGTCGCTATGAGCAGTCGCTAACATGTGCTCCCATACAGCGCTGTACTGGTCAAATAGCGACTCCTCACAATGTATTCAACATAACTGAACAGCGACTATGAAGTAGCGACCCACGGCTAAGCACAGTGACTACTAGCGGGCGCCCTGAAAATGCCGGCTACAGACGCTCATCTGTCGCTACCTGGCGTTAGTGCCTGCCCGCATTATAGTCCTGAGTGCAAGCACGGCCACATACAGTACATAAACAGTATTGGTTGTATATTGTAGGTTTGCCTGCATTGCTATTGGCCCTGCGTTTGTACTGCACAGTGTTGTGGGTAAGCCTTTTCCAATATATATCAGGTTAGGGGTAATATTTAAGCAGGTTGTTTTATTATTATCATCTATTTATATTGCACCACCTTCATCTGTAATGCGGTATTTGCGCAGTCCTATGTTTTGTAGCTTTCCCGGGCTTGAGGGGTTCCCATCTCAGCTCCTCCCTCTGTGGTGGGTGAGGATTGCCTGGCATCCTCCTGGTTTATAGAAATTCTGGTTACAGATGAATTAGAATAACCACGTAACCCTCTGTGGTGACTGGCGTTCTGGCCTCCCGGCGCCATACAGCGGGGAGGAACAGGATGTGATTATAATGGCAGCACATGCCAATTACCAGCAACATGCAGCCAACAGGATTAAGGCGACCGACATGTCACGGAGCCCGGGCTCTGTGCCCACACCGGGGGAAACTCTCCTCTATTAACCCAGTATATAGTAGTAGGATTTTATGATTGTAATGGAGAACCTCTCCACCTCTTGCGGCAGCTTCTCAACACGTGGATTCATTACTAGCGCCAGCTATCGGCAGATGAGTGTCTGTATAGCGGCGCTTAGAGCGATCGCTAGTAGACGCTGTGATCGGCTATCGGGCGCTGTAACAGAGCGCCTCAGTCGCTGTAGTAACCTGGCCGGCATTGATGAATGAGATGTATGTTGGTCGTTCTAACACCAGTACAGCGCTGCAGGGAGCGAAAGGTAGCGCCAGCTCAGTGCGATCGACTCTCAGCGACTCACACCATATTCAACAAAAAAGCGGCGCCGCTCTGGATCTGGTTGCTATAGCATAGAGCGCCAGACGCTGTGTGATTAAAGTCTGTTTTTGAACACATACCCACCAGTAACAAAGCGAAAACACATGGAATGACATTGTGACTTTAATGCCAGACCTGTAATGACAATTCTGCATAAAAATATAAAAGTTTTCAAAAATGACTCTTTCTAGGCCAGGAGAGGTCACACAATTATTTGAGAGAAAAAAAAATTAAAAACAAAAAACCCTGTTTAAACTGAAAAAAGGAACGGCCATTGAAATGTATGGGAGAGCGACAGGTAGCGACAAGTAATACCTGGCGCTCTGGAAGCTAGAGCGTTGGTGCTATACGCTGAGCTGCCTGTAATAATACATGTGACGCTACGTGGCGCTGTTAGAGTCGCTCATCAGAATCGCTTTCATAAATGTGGTTTTGCGTACAGCGCTCGGCGTTCACCGGACGCTGCCTGCCGCTATGATACACTACCTGCCACTATTCCTTCTTAAATAACCCCCTTAAAGTGTCAGTTAAAAAAAAATTGGGATGCCCCATCAACTCAAAGTTAAAATCAAACCTAAAATACTCACTGTGTTCTTGCTGCTGGTGGACTCGACCGCAGGGGCTCATGTGCAACAAGCAGGATATTTCTCCCTATTTACCTTTTAGTTGGTGGGGGGGGGGGGGTCGGTGCAATGGGTCAGAGCATAGCCCATCATTAGTGACAGGCGGTCTGCTTTAAAGCGTACCAAACTCAAATTTTAGTAAGTACCAGGCAAGTCTGCCCCAAGGAGGGTAAGCTAATGGTAAGGGCAGGGGCTTAGCTGGGATGGAGGAGAAGGGTCCTGCACCATGGGTGCAGCAGGTCAGGGGGGCGTCAAATGGGGGCCTGAGCACAGATAGGGGGCGCCATTTAGAATCTTCCGGGTGCCAGAAAGCCTAGCTCTGGCCTTGGGTGGGGGTCTGGAAGCCACACTAAAAAATGCAGCAACCAGCACATCCTCCAATAAGGGGCATTGGCTGCTGCAATGTAAGTTGCAGCCTCCTATATAACATAACATGGGGCCCATAAAGTGGACCTATTTCCTCCTAGCACCTAACCGAGCACAGGTCTGCTTTAAGCTTGTGGCTTGTGGGATATTAATGAGCTAAATAAGCAGCGAGTGAATGATCTCATCGGCTTTCATCCCATGATGCATTGGTCATTTGTCAGCCTCTCCCTCTGGCATAGTAACAGGTGGATACTCTATATGTCACCCCCTCCCCTGGATCCCCAGCATCCTCAATGGACCTGCTGAGTGATATTGCATCTGCCTGGCTGGCCTGGCTCCATCACACTATACAAGAGAAGGGCCAGGGATAATAAGCATTCCTCTGCTTCTCCAGTCAGGGTACCCACCACCTGATCCTTTATTGTGATGTCACTGGCGACATTGGGGTCCGCAGAGTTCTATGGTGAAACACTGCCAGCCAACCACACGCTTCATTAGGCCATCCTGTCTGGATTTCTTTGAAATAGAGAAAGGTTTTGGTCCTCGCCGTGGATTGAGTTTCTGCACAGGCACGCTGCCCTGGATGGGATAGTTTGGGTCTTGCATAGCGTCTGTGCTTTATGCCCGAACACTAGAGAACCTGCAGACAGCGCCTCTGTGCCCTGATCAAGATGTCTGAACTATGGCGGCTGTGCTGTGCCCAGAACATGGCCAGGATAGTAAATCACCACCACATTTATCTCTATATAGGCAGAACATATAGGCAGAACATGGCCAGGATTGTAAATCATCACCACATTTATCTCTATATAGGCAGAACATATAGGCAGAGCATGGCCAGGATAGTAAATCACCACCACATTTATCTCTATATAGGCAGAACGTATAGGCAGAACATGGCCAGGATAGTAAATCACCACCACATTTATCTCTATATAGGCAGAACATATAGGCAGAACATGGCCAGGATAGTAAATCACCACCACATTTATCTCTATATAGGCAGAACATATAGGCAGAGCATGGCCAGGATAGTAAATCACCACCACATTTATCTTTATATAGGCAGAACATATAGGCAGAGCATGGCCAGGATAGTAAATCACCACCACATTTATCTCTATATAGGCAGAACATATAGGCAGAGCATGGCCAGGATAGTAAATCACCACCACATTTATCTCTATATAGGCAGAACATATAGGCAGAGCATGGCCAGGATAGTAAATCACCACCATATTTATCTCTATATAGGCAGAACGTTTAGGCAGAACATGGCCAGGATAGTAAATCACCACCACATTTATCTCTATATAGGCAGAACGTATAGGCAGAACATGGCCAGGATAGTAAATCACCCCACATTTATCTCTATATAGGCAGAACATATAGGCAGAACATGGCCAGGATAGTAAATCACCACCACATTTATCTCTATATAGGCAGAACATATAGGCAGAGCATGGCCAGGATAATAAATCACCACCACATTTATCTCTATATAGGCAGAACGTATAGGCAGAACATGGCCAGGATAGTAAATCACCACCACATTTATCTCTATATAGGCAGAACGTATAGGCAGAACATGGCCAGGATAGTAAATCACCACCACATTTATCTTTATATAGGCAGAACATATAGGCAGAGCATGGCCAGGATAGTAAATCACCACCACATTTATCTCTATATAGGCAGAACATATAGGCAGAGCATGGCCAGGATAGTAAATCACCACCACATTTATCTCTATATAGGCAGAACGTATAGGCAGAACATGGCCAGGATAGTAAATCACCACCACATTTATCTCTATATAGGCAGAACGTATAGGCAGAACATGGCCAGGATAGTAAATCACCACCACATTTATCTTTATATAGGCAGAACATATAGGCAGAGCATGGCCAGGATAGTAAATCACCACCACATTTATCTCTATATAGGCAGAACATATAGGCAGAACATGGCCAGGATAGTAAATCACCACCATATTTATCTCTATATAGGCAGAACGTATAGGCAGAACATGGCCAGGATAATAAATCACCACCATATTTATCTCTATATAGGCAGAACGTATAGGCAGAACATAGCCAGGATAGTAAATCACCACCACATTTATCTCTATATAGGCAGAACATATAGGCAGAACATGGCCAGGATAGTAAATCACCACCACATTTATCTCTATATAGGCAGAACATATAGGCAGAACATGGCCAGGATAGTAAATCACCACGACATTTATCTCTATATAGGCAGAACATATAGGCAGAACATGGCCAGGATAGTAAATCACCACCAAATTTATCTCTATATAGGCAGAACATATAGGCAGAACATGGCCAGGATAATAAATCACCACCATATTTATCTCTATATAGGCAGAACGTATAGGCAGAACATAGCCAGGATAGTAAATCACCACCACATTTATCTCTATATAGGCAGAACATATAGGCAGAACATGGCCAGGATAGTAAATCACCACCACATTTATCTCTATATAGGCAGAACATATAGGCAGAGCATGGCCAGGATAGTAAATCACCACCACATTTATCTCTATATAGGCAGAACGTATAGGCAGAACATGGCCAGGATAGTAAATCACCACCACATTTATCTCTATATAGGCAGAACATATAGGCAGAGCATGGCCAGGATAGTAAATCACCCCACATTTATCTCTATATAGGCAGAACATATAGGCAGAACATGGCCAGGATAGTAAATCACCCCACATTTATCTCTATATAGGCAGAACGTATAGGCAGAACATGGCCAGGATAGTAAATCACCCCACATTTATCTCTATATAGGCAGAACATATAGGCAGAACATGGCCAGGATAGTAAATCCCCACCATATTTATCTCTATATAGGCAGAACGTATAGGCAGAACATGGCCAGGATAGTAAATCACCCCACATTTATCTCTATATAGGCAGAACATATAGGCAGAACATGGCCAGGATAGTAAATCACCCCACATTTATCTCTATATAGGCAGAACGTATAGGCAGAACATGGCCAGGATAGTAAATCACCACCACATTTATCTCTATATAGGCACAGACAGGAGGACAACTGCAAGCAAACTTAGATCTAATAAAGTCTTGCAAAGTTTCCATTATGTACTAGGAAAAACATTTTTATTTCATATATATATATATATATATATATATATATATATATATATATATATGAAATAAAAATGTTTTTCCTAGTACATATATATATATATATTTTTTTTTTCTCCTTTTTTTCTTGGCTAGTGCTCCCCCTAGTGGCCAAAACCAGTCCACAGATTCAAATGTCTCTGCTACAGTGTGCCCCAGATTCATCAATCTAATGGTTGAACCAGGACAGCATCAGGAATCTGAAATATTTCAATTCCCTGCCCAGGAAATTTACCTGCCAGCCCGCAGGCTCAGTCCCATGTGTCGTAGCGACCCCTCTCTTAGCGCTATCAGTACTGTATGCTCCCTGATACCGTAATAGATTGTAAGCTCTTTTATCTTTTGTATTCTCCCTTATACCTCAATTGATTGTAAGCTCTCTCCTTCTGTATTCTACTTTAGACCCTAATAGATTGTAAGATCTTTCTCCTTCTGTATACTCTTTATAGCCTAATAGTTGATAATATCTTCCTCTTTCTTATCCTCCCTTATAACATAATAGATTGTAAGCTCTTCTCTTTCTGTATCCTCCCTTATACCCTAGAAGATTGTAAGCTCTTCTCCTTCTGTATCCTCCCTCATACCCAAATTGATTGTAAGCTCTTCTCCTTCTGTATCCTCCCTTATACCCTAATAGATTGTAAGTTCTTGTCCTTCTGTATCCTCCATTATACCCTAGAAGATTGTAAGCTCTTCTCCTTCTGTATCCTCCTTTATACCCTAATAGATTGTAAGCTCTTCCTCTTCTGTATCCTCCTTTATACCCTAATAGATTGTAAGCTCTTCTCCTTCTGTATCCTCTCTTATACCCTAATAGATTGTAAGCTCTTCTCCTTCTGTATCCTCCCTTATACCCTAATAGATTGTAAGCTCTTCTCCTTCTATATCCTCTCTTATACCCTAATAGATTGTAAGCTCTTCTCCTGTATCCTCCCTTATACCCTAATAGATTGTAAGCTCTTTTATCTTCTATATCCTCCCATACACCACAATAGATTGTACGCTCTTCCACCTTCTGTATCGTCCCTTATAACCTAATAGATTGTAAGCTCTACTCCTTCTGTATCCTCCCATATACCCTAATAGATTATAAGCTCTACTCCTTCTGTATCCTCCCTTATACCCTAATAGATTGTAAGCTCTTATCCTTCTGTATCCTCCCTAATCCCCTAATAGATTGTAAGCTCTTCCACCTTCTGTATCCTCCCTTATACCCTAATAGATTGTACTCTCTTCTCCTTCTGTATCCTCCCTTATACCCTAATAGATTGTAAGCTCTACTCCTTCTGTATCCTCCCTTATACCCTAATAGATTGTAAGCTCTTATCCTTCTGTATCCTCCCTAATCCCCTAATAGATTGTAAGCTCTTTTCCTTCTCTATCCTCCCCTATACCCTAATAGATTGTAAGCTCTTCTCCTTCTGTATCCTCCCTTATACCCTAATAGATTGTAAGCTCTTCTCCTTCTGTATCCCCCCTTATACCCTAATAGATTGTAAGCTCTTCTCCTTCTGTATCCTCCCTTATACCCTAATAGATTGTAAGCTCTACTCCTTCTGTATCCTCCCATATACCCTAATAGATTGTAAGCTCTACTCCTTCTGTATCCTCCCTAATCCCCTAATAGATTGTAAGCTCTTCTCCTTCTGTCTCCTCCTTTATACCCTAATAGATTGTAAGCTCTTTTCCTTCTCTATCCTCCCTTATACCCTAATAGATTGTAAGCTCTTCTCCCCCTGTATCCTCCCTTATACCCTAATAGATTGTAAGCTCTTCTCCTTCTGTATCCTCCCTTATACTCTAATAGATTGTAAGCTCTTCTCCTTCTGTATCCTCCCTTATACCCTAATAGATTGTAAGCTCTTCTCCTTCTGTATCCTCCCTTATACACTAATAGATTGTAAGCTCTTCTCCTCCTGTATCCTCCCTTATACCCTAATAGATTGTAAGCTCTTCTCCTTCTGTATCCTCCCTTATACCCTAATAGATTGTAAGCTCTTCTCCTTCTCTATCCTCCCTTATACCCAAATAGATTGTAAACTCTTCCCCCATACCCTAGTTGATTGGAGCTCTTCCACTTTCTGCTTCCATTCCCTTACTATAACAGATTGTAAATTGTGTATATGTTTAAGCTGCCATCAGTACAGTACTTTATAACTGGATGTGGATTGAAGGTTTTTAGACGGGCAGGCTGATTCATCATTAGCGGCAGGTAGCGACAGGTGAGCATCTGTAGCAGGCATTTTCAGAGTGCCCGCTAGTAGTCGCTGTGCTCGGCCGTGGGTCGCTAGTTTATAGCGACTCAGTTGCTGTGCAGTAATGATGAATAGATTGTGAGGAGTCGCTATTTGACCATTACAGCGCTGTATGGGAGTGTATGTTAGCGACTGGTCATAGCGACCGACTCACACCATATTCAGCAAAAAAACAGCCTCACAAAACTCTGGCACAGAAACATGCTTGTTTGAAGCCCAGAGCGCCGGAGGCTGTGTGTTGAAAGTGTGTTTTTCAGCATCTATCCGCTAGTAACAAAGCGAAAAAATATGGAATTACATTGTAACAACATTGTAACATGAACACTTTAATGCCAGACCTGTAATTATTTGAGATTTTTTGAAAAAAAAATAAAAACAAAAACCCTGTTTAAAGAGAAGAAAAGGTTCGTCCATGGAAATGTATGGGAGAGCGACAGGTAGCGAGAGGTCATACCTGGCGCTGTGCAAGGCTGGCGCTGTTCGCTGAGGCTGTGAAAACGATGAATCAGACGCTACATGGCGTTATCCCAGTCGCTAAACAGATTCTGCATGATAAATGTGTAATTGCTGCCGTGTCCGGCGTTCACCAGTCACTCCCTGTCGCTACCTCTCATTAACCAGCCACTACCTGACGCTATCCCTTCTTAAATAAGGGCCTTAGTGTTTTTGCTACAATACATTTTAAGCTCTTATACATTCTATACTCTGCACTGTATGTAAATGGCAGCTGAATGTAAGTATTTTCCAGCCGCTGTATTGTCTCTAAAACCCTGTACTAATAGATAGTAAGCTCTTCTGCCATCCGTACCATGCTATAGTCCCCAGCAATCTGTAACATTTTATCCTCCTGTATTCTTAGTTATACTCATAGGGCACTTACAATAATGAGGCTAGTGGTAGAGGGGATAATTGGGCATTTACAGGGCCCTACCTACCTTTGCTATGGGACCCACACTTTTCGTTTCATGTCTGACTATAGTGGGCATGGGGGACACTAAATCTACATTCACTTTATAAACCCTTGTGAGGTGTGCAACTTCAGTGCTAAAATCTTCTCATTGGGTTCTCCCTGTGCTTCCATTAACCTTTCTGATGTGTATTTTGGCCACAGGCAATGTCTGCTCTCGCCTGGTGCGGTGACGTGAAGTTCTCATGGTGTTTGGTTTTCAGGGACGTTTCTGGAGATGCTCCCCGGCACAGGAAAAACCTGCACGGCTGCTTTTCATATTTATGCACATAGCCAAGCTCACACATATCCTTCTTATTTCATCTCTCTTGCACGAGACTGAGTCTGAGCACAGCTGGAGGACGGGGTTCCAGCATCATCCAGGCTGTTCTTTTCACCTAGGGGGGGGTTACCCAATTTGTAAGTTCATGTCATGGCGCATGGTGGTTGTCACCTGAACAGAAGTATCAAAAAAAGTGGGCAACTGCCTAAAGCAACTCACCAGATTCCTTGGTGTAAAGCCAAACTCATTGCAAGATTTCTATTTAAATAGCTCTTCCCCATATCACAGACCTTAGCAATAATCTCTCCTCAGCTGCTGACAGTAAAATGCGCCATGATCATAATAAAATGCTTGCATTAAAGGGTTCACAGAAGAAAAATATTTAAGATGAAATGCTCAAATTCAAATGCTTGTGAATGGCTATATTAGCCTGCCTACAGTACAATCGTAGAGTACAGAGCAATTGCAGTAGAATGTTCTCACATACCTATCTCGTCTGTTGTAGACACAGACTACCGCCAGCAGTACTACCCGCGGCTTCTCCTGATAGTGGTTAAAAGGAAAATGCAGCAGAAGGGAAGGCCAGAGTGTCAGGCATTGACGAATTGCAGATTCCGGTGAACTGAGCTGGAACTCAGGACCGGGAGGACAAGATGGGGCTGAGCTGGGAGGAGGCCAGCAGGGAATGTCTACAGTACTACACAAGGCAGCTTCAGGGTGGTGAGTCTAGCAAGTCTGGTTTTAACCAGGAGATGGACTGCGCTGCAGAAAGGCTGGGGTCCCACAGCTGCCAACAACAAGTGGGGAGCCATAGTCCAGTATGGAGTGCATTTAGGAACAGAGCTAAGAAGCTGAGAGTCCAGATACGTCCATGAAACAGAGCTGGCGAGTTCAGGTGTGTGCAGGAACAGAGCTGGGCATTCAGAGTTCAGGTATATGCCTCAGGCCAGCTGGTTGATGGGTTGCTGAGCCCCAATCTCCATCTCAGATAAGCGAGGACGCGCCTAGTGCTGGCACTAGAAGTACCCTCACTTATGGGAGCCAGCGTCCATCTTTCTGTAGCCCCAATTTGTAGCCAGTTTGAAACGCAGCTGCCGCCGCAGCGGTCAGAAGGGGATTGAGGTTCAGGTGAGTCACAGCAGCACATCTGCTGCACACTCTGCCATCCCACCACCACAGCTACCCCTCAGCATTGATTTTAATGGGGACCGGGTTCGGCCCCCCGAACCTGAACATTTATTCAAAGTTCGACTGAACCTGCCGAACCCAAACTTTGGGAGCTTTCCTATCTCTAATGATAATTAAACTGCCAATGCGAGAATGATTAAATAAGGTGCCCACAGTGGAATGTGTTGTTAGATTGCTTAATGTAAAAAAGCATTGCTTGTATGCTTGTACTAGAATGCTTGAAATAGAATGTTCACAGTTGATGTTTTGAGTTAGAGTCAGGGGAGGACTGGCCAAAGGGAGACCCGGGACACTGCTGATGGGCCGCACTGCTTAGGGGTCAGTTGGGCTGCTACTTTTAACACCCACATTCAATCCCTGCCCCTTGGTCTCCCTGTCAACCCCCTGTACCCAGCCCCACTGTACCCACAAGCCAAGGAACCCCAGCTCCCAATGTGTATTTTTTTGGAGTGGAATATACAGGGTCAAATAGTGACACCCTCATCTTGATGTTATGAATGAAATCTCTTGCAATACGTTCATAATCTACAACCTCCCAAACATAATTTTGGGCTTGTTTTGGGTATCATGCTGCTGTCAACTCCAGGGTGTCTTTCAGGCAATATATCGGCTCCTCATGTAACTGCCAACTCCAGTGTTTCTTTCAGTCAGTATATCGGCTCCTCATGCTGCTGGCAACTCTGGGGTGTGTCTTTCAGGCGATATATATGGTCTCCTAATGCTGCTGCCAACTCCAGGGTGTCTTTCAGGCAATATATGGGCTCCTCATGCTGCTGGCAACTCCAGGGTGTGTCTTTCAGGCAATTTATGGGCTCCTCATGCTGCTGTCAACCTCAGGGTGTGTCTTTCAGGCAATATATGGACTCCTCATGCTGCTGCCAACGCCAGGGCGTGTCTTTCAGGCAATATATGGACTCCTCATGCTGCTGCCAACTCCAGGATGTGTCTTTCAGGCATTATATGGTCTCCTCATGCTGATGCCACCTCAAGGCTCTGTCATTGTGCTACTCTGTGACAGCAATGAAAGTGTTAAAGAACACTTATTAAAGTGTTCATTATTGAATAAATGAAATCGAGCACCCACAGGGGAATGTGTGTGTTAGAGTGCCCACAGTAAGATGTCTGATTGTCCATAATAAAATGCTTGAAACAGAATGCTCACATAAAATGTGCTCATGATGTTTTTTTTTGGAGTGGAATGTACATGGTCAGAGAGTTACCTCCTCATCTTAATGTCATGAATGAAATCTCTTGCAATACAGTCATAATCTACAACCTCCCAAACATAATTTTGGTCTTGTTTTGGGTATCAGTTCCCCCGCACGCCTCCATACAATCGCGTGTGACACATTCCAGCGAGCCTAATCGATTAAAATGTTTATCTGAGTCACATGAAAATGATGGAAGTGCTCATCCCATACTCATTCATCACTACCTAAGGGCTGGGAGATCCACCCTCCCCAAGCCTTCGCCATGCCAGGACTCTGCTGGGAGCTAATCCCCCTTTTTGAGTCGTGTCAGATGGGAATCGCATTTCTCTTGGCACATGCCTCACGCCTCAAATCCCGCAGAAACTTGACCTTGATGTGCACTGGATCTTTCTCACTGGTGTTCAGCAGCCCCTGACGGACAGACGCCCGCATTCCACAATAACATCTGCTGCTTAGATTTACCAACAGCTTAGAAAATGAAAAGTGAAAAAATTTTCTTCACTTTCCTCGGTGTGATTTCTCCTGTCTATCTACGCCAAACTGCCGCCTCGCTGCTCATCACTGCTCCTCAACTAATGATGGCTACATACTCATCTCTTAATTCAATCCCTTATTCAATTTGACTTCTTCAATAAGTGTTTCTATCGTCACTCTCTAGGTGGATTTTTGGAGATAAAACAATAAAAAAATTGGAATCTTGGACAAATGTAATAGATTGACCAATGTGGTAGAGCAACCATTTTCATACATTCTCTTTACAGTACCTTCGATTTTTGTGTTTCAATATTATTATTAAGAATTTCACCATTACCCATAGGTAACATTATTATAGAACCAATTAAAAAGGAAAATAATCATGTACCTTAGAATTGTTTGATTAAATGTTCATTTACATTTTAAAAGTAGAGAAAAAAATGATTTTTGATTAGAATGTCATACCATGTAGGTCAAAATTCAATAAAAAAAAATTGAATACTTTTTTTTTACTTTTTATATTTTTTCTTCATTTAAATGCACATATAATTAAACAGAATGTAATACCATGTGGGCCAAAAATAAAGAAAAAATTGATCAAATATTTTTATTTTTTTTCTAAGATGCTTATCCAAATGTTCTATATAAATGTGCATACACTTTAACACTTTAACAGAATGAAATAAATGCACTTACAATAGAACCAAATGTAATACCAAGGTAGAAAGTAGAGAAAAGAAATTACGTCCAATCAATTTAAAAAAATGACTGATAAAAACTTTTATAATCAAATGTTTAATTGAAAAAAAATGAATTAAATAATCTATCCTTTTTTTCGATTAATTGCCCATTATACATTTCAATTTAAATCAAAACAGAAGGTAATACCATCAAGGTCAAAAGAAAAGAAAACAAATGATGTTCAATAAAAAAATAGTAATAATAAAAATTAAATGGTTGATCAAACATCTTTTTTATTAAGGCCCTTATTTAACAAGGGATAGCGCCAGGTAGCAAATGGTGAGCGAACGGTAATGACGCTCACCGCCACGAGAATGCCAGCTCCCCTCCGCAATCACACATTTATCAAGCCGATCCTGCTTAGCGACTGACAGAGCGCCAGATAGCGAATCATTCATCATTATTCCAGCCTCACCCCACAGCGCCAGCGAGCGACCTTGAACAGCGACAGGTATGACCTCTCGCTACCTGGCGCTCTCCAATGCATTTCAATGGAGCAATCTTTAAATATTCTTAATTAATTGCTATTAATGTTTTTTTTTTTTTTTTTTTTTTTTAAATGTCAAAAATTCTGTGACCACTTCTGCAATGTTAGATATTTTTTTTAAGGTAAAAAAAAAAAAAATTTGTGCAGAATTGATATTACAGGTCTGATATTAATTCATATTACAAAATGTTTGTAAAAACATGTTTTTTTTTTTTCACAAAATATGGTTGTTTGGGGGGTTAAAAAACTACTTTTAACCTATCGCCGCCAGCGCTCTGGGGTTTAAACAAGCATTTCACAGCGCGAGGATCGTCCATTGAAATGTATGGGAGAGCGACAGGTAGCGAGAGGTCATACCTGGCGCTGTGCAAGGCTGAACGCTGGCGCTGTTCGCTGAGGCTGTGAAAATGATGAATCAGACGCTACATGGCGCTATCCCAGTCGCTAAACAGATTCTGCTTGATAAATGTGGAATTGCGTGCCGTGTCCGGCGTTCACCAGTCGCTACCTGTCGCTACCTGTCATTAACCAGCCACTACCTGACGCTATCCCTTCTTAAATAAGGGCCCAAGACCAGGTCCTATCTTCAGCTTCTGTGCAGAATACCCATCCCCAGTGGGTTGTTTATGTTATTGCCCAAATGTAGCTTAGCACAGGGGGAGGGAGGAAGGGGTGGGGAGAGGGTTACAAAATGCTTGGCCTTCCTCTTTAAAATTTTATGAAATAAAATTGATTCACTATTTACTTCATTTTTTAGGACTGAACATTTGATCAAAAAAATCAATAATTTTTTTTCTATTGATTGGACTTTTTTTTTCTTTTGACCTACAATGCTTTTGGCATACTTATGACCTATATAGCATTACATTCTCTTCAAATTTGAATGAATATATAATAATAATATAATAATGATATACAATAATATAATCATTTTTTTTATTGGACATAGATCTTTTTAACTTAACTACATGATACTTGGTTGTGCATTTATATAGGACATTTGAATGAGCAACTGATGGGGAGGCCGATTCATTAATAGCGCCAGGTAGCGACAGTTGAGCGACTGTAGCGGTATTTTCACAGCGCCCGCTAGTAGTCGCTGTGCTTGGCCGTTGTTCGGTTGTTGATAGCGACTCAGTCGGTGTGCAGTAATGTTGAATACGGGGTTAGGAGTCGCTATTTGACAGGTTCCGCGATGTATGGGTGCGCATGATAGCGACTGGTCAGAGCGACCGGCTTCCACCATATTCATTAAAAAATCACGCTCCAAAAATTCAAGCGCTGTGAAATGCATGTTTAAACCCCAGAGCGCTGGAGGCGATGTGTTAAAAGTAGTTTTTTAACCCCCAAACCACCATATTTTTGGAAACAAAAAAAAAAAAATTTTTTTAAAGAATTTAGTAATATGAATACAATAATATCAGACCTGTAATATCAATTCTGCACAATTTTTATTTTTTTTTTTACCTTAAAAAAATTATCTAACATGGCAGAAGTGGTCACAGAAATTTTCACATTGAAAAAAAAAACAAAAAACCTTAATAACAATTCATTATTAATATTTAAAGATTGTTCCATTGAAATGCATTGGAGAGCGCCAGGTAGCGAGAGGTCATACCTGTCACTGTTCAAGGTCGGACGCTGGCGCTGTGGGGTGAGGCTGGAATAATGATGAATGAGTGGCTATATGGCGCTATCTCAGTCGCTAAGCAGGATCGGCTTGATAAATGTGTGATTGTGGTGGGGAGCCGGCGTTCTCGTGGCGGGGCCCGTCATTACCGGCCGCTCACCAGTCGCTACCTGTCGCTATTCCTTCATAAATAAGGGCCTAATACTTTAGTGCCAGACCTGTAATGGCAATTCTGCTGAAATATATAAAAAGTCAAAAATGTTTTCAAAAATGACTCTTTCTAGGCCAGGAGAGGTCACAAAATAATTAGAGAGCAAAACAAAAATATTAAAAACAAAAAAACCCTGTTTAAACAGAAGAAAAGGAACGTCCATTGAAATGTATGGGAGAGAGACAGGTAATACCTGGCGCTCTGGAAGCTAGAGCTCCGGTGCTATACGCTCTGCCTGTAATAATACATCGGACGCTACATGGCGCTGTTAGAGTCGTTCACCAGAATCACCTTTATAAATGTGGCGTACACCAGACGCTACCTGTCGCTACGAGGCATTACCATCCCTTGATGAATAAACCCCATACATACAATACTGGCCTCTACCGCTGCCTCTGCTGCCTTTGCCAACGCTGCCTACGCCGCCGCCCGATGCAGGTGATCTAGATTTTTTCTGTTTTTTTACTATGCCAGCAAATGTGTGTTCTATGGAAACAGTTGTCACTACCTGCAGTAGGTTGCTATTGGCAACGCACACAAATTCTGTACACCAAGAAGTGAGCCCTGTACACACAGAACGCTGCTGCTATGGCCACTGCTGAGGTGAAGGAGCTCACTCACACTTACACAGGCCCAGCAGCCGTGTTCTGTGCAACTATCGGCAATTTGTTGCTGTAGTCTGCACTTGTACGTTACCAATAGCAACACATTGCAGATGGTGAAAGCTGCTTCCATATTTGCATCAGAAAAAAATTAATACATGGAATAGGACAGCTCAGCAGCTTTAACACATCATTTAGCTGCACAAAAATATACACTTTCAAAAATTAAGTGTGTGTGTGTGTGTGTGTGTGTGTGTGTTGTGTGCGTGTGTGTATATATGTGTGTTATGTGTTGTGTGTGTTGTGTGTGTGTGTGTGTGTGTGTGTGTATATATGTGTGTATGTTGTGTGTGTGTATGTGTGTGTATATGTGTGTTATGTGTGTGTGTTATGTGTGTGTGTCTGTATGTGTCTGTATGTGTGTATTGTGTGTAGTATAATGCTGGTGAAATCGAGGAAGTGCTCTTCCCATACTCACCCCCCCCTTCCCTTACCATCCTTCACAAACATTTCCTTCCGACTTTTCTGCGAGACTTACCTGAATCCTTCCTTGTAATGAAGCCATCACTGACATCACCTGCAGAGAGACACTATTGCGACACTGTAACAAGCGTACTGGAAAGAATTCTGTTTACTGAAGCTGTCATTTATGCTTGTTACATTCTAGCCAAAGCTTCTGATTATTGCAAAATGTCATCCTGTAACAAAGCTGCCCCCCCCCCCCCGCCCGGAATGGCAGATACTTGGCACTAGGCCCCGTCTTGGTGACACCCATGAACCTGCTAGAAGTAAATATTCCTGTTTATCATCAACACTCATAGCCCTTAAAGTGGACCAAAACCCAGGATTTTGACTATCCTGGGTTTTGGTCCTTTTCTCTGGGACACACCGCTGTGTGAAACCCTCCAGATCATCGAAACCAACTCACCTCTTCCAGGTCCAATAGGCATTCTGATGTCACGTTGTCTAGGCCTTAGGCCCTTATTTAACAAGGGATAGCGACAGGTAGTGACTGGTGAGCGGCCGGTAATGACGGGCCCCGCCACGAGAACGCCGGCTCCCCACCACAATCACACATTTATCAAGCCAATCCTGCTTAGCGACTGAGATAGCGCCATACAGTGACTCATTCATCATTATTCCAGCCTCAGCCCACAGCGCCAGCGTCCGACCTTGACCAGCGACAGGTATGACCTCTCGCTACCTGCCGCTCTCCAATGCATCTCAATGGAACAATCTTTAAATATTCATAATTAATTCATATAAATTTTTTTTTTTTTTTTTTTTTTAATGTGAAAAATTCTGTGACCACTTCTGCCATGTTATATTTTTTTTTAAGGTAAAAAAAAAACCTTGTACAGAATTGATATTACAGGTCTGATATTAATGTATTCATATTACAAAATGATATTAAAAACTTGTTTTTTTTGGTTTCCAAAAATATGGTTGGGGGTTAAAAAACTACTTTTAACCCATCGCCGCCAGCGCTCTGGGGTTTAAACATGCATTTCACAGCGCGAGAATTTTTTGAGCGTGATTTGCTAATGAATATGGTGGGAGCCGGTCGCTAGGGCCAGTCGCTATCATGCGCTCCCATACAGCGCGGAACCTGTCAAATAGCGACTCCTCACCTAATATTCAACATTACGCCACACCGACTGAGTCGCTGTCAACAACCGAACAACGGCCAAGCACAGCGACTACTAGCGGGCGCTGTGAAAATACTGCTACAGTCGCTCAACTGTCGCTACCTGGCGCTATTAATGAATCGCCTCCCCGTTTAATGCAGTGGCTCCAAGTGCACTGGCGGCCGCATCCCCCGCTACCCTCTAACATTCACAAATGCCAGGCACTCGCCCGGCTAGAGGGATAGCGGGGATGCGTTCGCGGCTCACGCATGTGACGTTGGACTGGGAAAGAAGGTAAGTGTATGGGGTGACCTGGGGGGATTCACACAGCGGGGCATCCCGATTTTGGGAGGGAGGGGAACCAATCGATCCAAGAATCTTATAGAATCCCAGGTCGATCGCCGTGGGTTTTGTTCCATTTTAGAGCTAAACAAAACCCAGGATTTTGACTATCCCAGGTTCTGTTCCGTGCCCTGGGACAGCCCGATTGGGAATGCCCCGCTGTGTCAAACCCACCCGTGTTTGCCTGTAACAGTTTACCCTCCTCCGATCCAAGTGCGCATGTGCAGGCTCTGGTCCAATCAGAGCCATTTGCAGTGCTTATGTCATTCAGCAAATGGCTCTGCCCTTCTGCAATGGGGAGCGAGAGCGGCTGCATCCTCAGTAGCGTGTATGCGCACACTCCAGCTGAATGGATGCGGCAGAAGCGCATGTACAGCCCATAGATGAAGGGATGCGGCTATTGCAGAAGGGCAGAGCTGTTTGCTGAATGACATAGGCATGGCAAACGGTTCTGATTGGATGGGGCCATAGGACCCGGGAAAGGTAAGTTCTTATAGGAGAACTGAGGCTTTCACATAATAGGGCATCTGATGTGGGATTCCCCAGTGGAAGGCCAGTGGCCAGCCCTGAATTCTTTTAGATTCCAGGGATGGTCAAGCTGGGTTTTGTACCACTTTAAAGAGGCCTTCCCCAGGGAGGCTGATTTCCCCATTCCAAATCAGGGTGTCCCATGTGCACCCATATGTGGACCCCAGCCTTCCTCGGCGTGCTCACTAATCTTGACTTGGGCCCTTATTCATGAAGGGATAGCGCCAGGTAGCAACAGGTGAATGTCGGACACGGCACGCAATTACACATTTATCAAGCAGAATCTGTTGAGCGACTGGGATAGCGCCATGTAGCGTCTGATTCATCATTTTCACAGCCTCAGCGAACAGCGCCAGCGTTCAGCCTTGCACAGCGCCAGGTATTACCTCTCGCCACCTGTCGCTCTCCCATACATTTCAATGGACGAACCTTTTCTTCTCTTTAAAAATCTCAAATAATTCTGTGACCTCTTCTGGCACAGAAAAAACATTACAGGTCTGCCATTAAAGTGTTCATGTTACAATGTTATTACAATGTAATTCCATATGATTTATATTTTTATTTATATTGTTACTAGTGGATAGATGCTGAAAAACAGACTTTAAACACACCGCCTCCTGCACTCTGGGCTTCAGAGAAGCATTTTTCAGCGCCAGAGTTTTGTGAGGCTGTTTTTTTGCTGAATATGATGTGAGTCGGTCGCACTGACCAGTCGCTAACATGCGCTCCCATACAGCGCTGTACTTGTCAAATAGCGACTCATCACAATGTATTCATCATTGCTGCACAGCAACTGAGTTGCTATGAACTAGCGACCCACGGCCGAGCACTGCGACTACTAGCGGGTGCTCTGAAAATGCCTGCTACAGACGCTCATCTGTCGCTACCCGGCGTTAGTGATGAATCAGCCTGCCCGCCGTTCTGACATCAGAGCAGCTTGTAAATATGATGTGATGATATGATAATGTGCTGGTCATTCTCCAAAATCATCCATTCAGAAATGCCCAATGTGGAGAAGGGGCTTGCGCTCCATTTATCTGTACAAGCCTCTATGATGTCAGAGCAGCTTATTAAATATAAATGGAGCATGAGCTCTGGATTGGCTGGCAGCCGCTTATGCGGTGTAGTCAGTTTCTACAGGGATTCATTGGGATGCCCCACTGGAGAGGAATAATACCCGGGAGTGAACATCCAAGGTGTTGTTCCACTTTAAAGTGGACCAACACCCAGGATTTTCACTATCCTGTGTGTTGGTCCACTTCCGCGGGGCACCCTGATCCTACGCGAGCGCTCGTCCAATCAGAGCGCTCAGAGCCGCTGTGGTATGTGCGGTCAAGCGACGGACAACCACAGCGGCTCTGAGCGCGCTGGAGGCCGCGTCTCGTGCTTCCTTCTAACAGGGAGCGCGCCCGCACCGGCCATTCACAAATGCCCCGCACGGGTGCGCGCCCTGCTAGAGGGAAGCGCGAGATGCGGCTGCGGCCTGTGCATGCGCCGTTGGAAAAGGGATAAGGTAAGGTTTCTGGGCGTCCTGGGGGGTTTCACCTTCATCTTATAGATTCCCAGGCCGATCCCCCCTGGGTGTTGTTCCACTTTAAAGCGGACCTTCATGCAATAATGACTTTAGTGGAGTCTATAAGACTCTTGAAGTGATGGTCTACTGCTTTATGGGGCATCCTGAATTAGGTTGCCCCTGGTGTGAAACCCCCTCCGCATTGACCAATCCGCTCTCCTCTTCCACAATCACGCACCTCACCCACATCCCCAGCGTCCCTGTAGGTAGATACGCGCCTGTGCCAGGCCTTTCTGAATGGCTGGAGCCGACACACCAGAGGCGGGTGGGAATGCGTCCGGCAGCACTCACTCCATTCAGATTTTCTTTGCTACACTGAGCTCAGTATAGCAAAGGAACCAATCACCACTGATTGGCTGAGCAGCCAGTGCATATGAGGAAAAGTTTATGGGTGATCCCAGGAATATACTCACTGGGGCATCCAAATTGGGATACCCTGCCAGAGAGGAACAAACCCCAAGATCCTGAAACATTTGGGGTTTTGTTCCTCTTTAAAGCGAGTGTGTGCACATAATTAGAAGTATGTTGTGGATGTGAGCTCATGGAAAAAGTGATTGATCCTGAGGATTTCACACAGCAGGGCATTCCCAATTCAGGAGGGTAGACCAGCCTCAATTTAAAGTGGACCAAAACCCATGGCGATTGGCCTGAGAATCTATATGAGTGATTCCCTCCCCCTGGGGCATCAGGTCACCCCATACACTTACACCGCTATCCCTCTAGCAGGACGTGTGCCCGCGCCAGGCATTTGTGATTGGCTGGCACGGGCACGCTCCTTGTTAGAGGGAAGCAGGGGATGCAGCCATCAGCGCGCTCAAAGTTGCTCCCCTTAGACAACGTGTTGTCAGTGGATCTGAGAGCGCTGATTGGACGAGCGGCCGCACATGCGCCATAGGACCGGGAAGAGGTGATTTGGTTTCGGCAACCTGGCGGGTTTCACCATGATCGGGGATGCCCCGGGGGCAAGAACCAAAACCCAGGATAGTCAAAAACCTGGGTTTTTGTCCACTTTAAAGTGGACCAAAACCCAGCGGGATAGGCCCAGGAATAAGAGGCTGCATCGCTCTAGCAGGGCGCGTGCCCGGGGCAGCCATCTGTGAATGGCCGGTGTGGGCACGCTCCCTGTTAGAGGGAAGCGGGGGATGTGGCCGCCAGCGCGCTTGTAGCCGATTGGACGAGCGGCCGTGCATGCGCCGTGGGACTGGGATGAGGTGAGTTTCCTCGGGCGATCTGGGGGGTTTCACATAGCGGGGCACCCGGGGTTTTGGAGAGGACCAAAACCCAGGATAGTCAAAATCCAGGGTTTTGGTCCACTTTAAATTAGTCCCGGGGAATGACATCTCATAAAACTGGAGATACCTCAGAAGAACTCACCTGTCCCCAGTGTGGAGCCTCAGCTCCTGTATAAATAAGAAGCCCTCCTTAGTGCCAGCGATTACTGAAAATGCTGGAAAACCTTGGCCAGTAAATATTTATTTTCCTCCAGGTTGGATGTATCCCCGGGCTTCACACATATGATGCAGCTTGGAACAGCTTGAGAATTCCTTTAATAAGTAATAAGTATTGGAAGTTTCCATTCTCAGTCTCAGACACAAATTCAGACTCATTGCTTCTAATGAGTTGAGAGGCGGGGCTAACAATGCCATGGGCGGGGCTCAGGGGTGACAGTTGCCTAGGTGCTGTTTTATGCCATGCAGCTGAAATAGCTCACAATTCTAGCATGTCAGCATTTCCACATTTGTAGAAGGCTTCTCTGTGTCTAGGATCCTGTAGCACTAAAATGACCAGTAGGCCCTGCAAGTTATACGTGGAGGCTGATTCATTACTAACGCCAGGTATTGCCAGATGAGCATCTGTATAGCGGCGCTTAGAGCAACTGTTAGTTGGCGCTGTAAGCGAGTATCTGGCGCTGTAACAGAGCGTCTCTGTCGCTGTAGTAACCTGGCCGGCATTGATGAATGTGATGTGTGTTGGGCGCTGTAACAACAGTATAACGCTGCAGCAAGCGAGAGGTAGCGCCAGCTCAGTGTGTCTGGCACTCGGGCGCTCAACACCATATTCAAGAAAAAGCTACACACATACAAGCACCGACGCTCTAAATCTGGTCGCTATAGCATAGAGTGCCAAATGCCCCGCGGGGAGGGGCCTCTGCTGACCGCCTCAGCCACAAGACCCGGTTCTTGATGCTGGCAAGAGTCACAGATCCTGCCCACCCAGAAGCCAGAACCGGCGGGAGCATGAGGTGGCAGGTAGTGGCTGCTATGGGGACCGGAAAGTGGCGGCTGCGGTGATCCAGGGAGCAGCGGATGCCGGTAAGGAAAGTGTGTGAGAGTGTTTGTGTGAGATGGCTGCCAGAAAATGTGTTTTTTTGGGGAGGGCATGTTACACACTACCTGTAATTGGGATGCCCGCACACTGCCTGTAATTGGGATGCCTGCACACTGCCTGTAATTGGGATGCCCGCACACTGCCTGTAATTGGGATGCCTGCACACTGCCTGTAATTGGGATGCCCGCACACTGCCTGTAATTGGGATGCCCGCACACTGCCTGTAATTGGGATGCCAGCACACTACCTGTAATTGGGATGCCTGCACACTGCCTGTAATTGGGATGCCTGCACACTGCCTGTAATTGGGATGCCAGCACACTACCTGTAATTGGGATGCCAGCACACTGCCTGTAATTGGGATGCCAGCACACTGCCTGTAATTGGGATGCCCGCACACTACCTGTAATTGGGATGCCTGCACACTGCCTGTAATTGGGATGCCCGCACACTGCCTGTAATTGGGATGCCAGCACACTGCCTGTATTGGGGATGCCAGCACACTGCCTGTAATTGGGATGCCAGCACACTGCCTGTAATTGGGATGCCTGCACACTGCCTGTATTGGGGATGCCAGCACACTGCCTGTAATTGGGATGCCTGCACACTGCCTGTAATTGGGATGCCCGCACACTGCCTGTAATTGGGATGCCCGCACACTGCCTGTAATTGGGATGCCCGCACACTACCTGTAATTGGGATGCCTGCACACTGCCTGTAATTGGGATGCCCGCACACTGCCTGTAATTGGGATGCCTGCACACTACCTGTAATTGGGATGCCTGCACACTGCCTATAATTGGGATGCCCGCACACTGCCTGTAATTGGGATGCCTGCACACTGCCTGTAATTGGGATGCCTGCACACTGCCTGTATTGGGGATGCCCGCACACTGCCTGTAATTGGGATGCCAGCACACTGCCTGTAATTGGGATGCCTGCACACTGCCTGTAATTAGGATGCCCGCACACTGCCTGTAATTGGGATGCCCGCACACTACCTGTAATTGGGATGCCAGCACACTGCCTGTAATTGGGATGCCCGCACACTGCCTGTAATTGGGATGCCTGCACACTGCCTGTAATTGGGATGCCTGCACACTGCCTGTAATGGGGATGCCTGCACACTGCCTGTAATTGGGATGCCCGCACACTGCCTGTAATTGGGATGCCTGCACACTGCCTGTAATTGGGATGCCTGCACACTGCCTGCAATTGGGATGCCCGCACACTGCCTGTAATTGGGATGCCTGCACACTGCCTGTAATTGGGATGCCCGCACACTGCCTGTAATTGGGATGCCTGCACACTGCCTGTAATTGGGATGCCTGCACACTGCCTGTAATTGGGATGCCTGCACACTGTCTGTAATTGGGATGCCTGCACACTGCCTGTAATTGGGATGCCTGCACACTGCCTGTAATTGGGATGCCCGCACACTGCCTGTAATTGGGATGCCCACACTCTGTTTGTAATGGGATGCCTGCACACTGCCTGTAATTGGGATGCCCGCACACTGCCTGTAATTGGGATGCCCGCACACTGCCTGTAATTGGGATGCCCGCACACTGCCTGTAATTGGGATGCCCACACTCTGTTTGTAATGGGATGCCTGCACACTGCCTGTAATTGGGATGCCCGCACACTGCCTGTAATTGGGATGCCCGCACACTGCCTGTAATTGGGATGCCTGCACACTGCCTGTAATTGGGATGCCCGCACACTGCCTGTAATTGGGATGCCTGCACACTGCCTGTAATTGGGATGCCCGCACACTGCCTGTAATTGGGATGCCCGCACACTGCCTGTAATTGGGATGCCCGCACACTGCCTGTAATTGGGATGCCCGCACTCTGCCTGTATTTGGGATGCCCGCACACTGCCTGTAATTGGGATGCCCACACTCTGTAATGGGATGCCCCTCCTTGCCTGCCCATCCTGAGCACACAGGGCAGGTCGGCATGAGGGTGTACACAGGATTAGTAACAGTCATGACAGGTCGTCTCTGTGTCCGGTGCGGACCATGCACACCTCATACACTCAGGATTGCCACTTCACACATTACGTCGGGGTATTTCCATCTGTTTCATACGAGATCAAACAAGTCACTGGTGTTTGCTGTGTATCGAGTGTCTGTGAATTAGCAGGAAGCGGCCCGACCGCCTGAAGCACAGCCCGGGGGGGTTTGGAATGCGGCTAATGTCCGCCCACTCAAGCTGGCCACCCACACCGGAACCTGGCACTGGCTGCATCACAGGTGCCGCAACTACGCGTTCATGCTGGAATTAAAAGGCGAGTATCCCTTCGGTGGGGCAGGTAGGGAAACAGGTTAGTGATCTGAAGGTGCAGGTTCAACTCCCAACCATGGGACATGACTGAAGCAAAGCACCTAACCCCCAATTGCTCTCCGGGCGCTGAGTTCAGGGCAGCCCACCGCTCCGGGCACATGTGCACTTCACTGCTCCTTAGGGCCTTATTCATGAAGGGATAGCGTCAGGTAGCGCCTTGTAAACGACAGGTGAACGCCGGACACGGCGCGCAATTACACATTTATCAAGCGAATTCTGTTGAGCGACTGGGATAACGCCATGTGGCGTCCGATTCATCATTGCCTCAGCGTACAGCGCCGGCGTTCAGCCTTGCAAAGCAACGCGTCTTACCTGTCGCTCTCCCATACATTTCAATGGACGTTCTTTACTTCTCTTTAAACAGGTTGTTTTTATTATTCTTTTCTTTTTATTCTCAAAAAATTTTGGGATCTCTCCTGGCCTTGAAAAAGCCATTTTTTAAAATGTTTTTTACATATTTTTGCAGAATTGACATTACAGGTCTGACATAAATGTGTTCATGTAACAACGTAATTATTACAATGTCATTCCATATGTTTTCGCTTTGTTACTGGTGGATACATGTTAAAAAAACAGCCTTTAATCACACAGCCTCAGGCTCTCTGGGCTACAGCGAAGCATTTTTGAGCGCCGGCGGTGTGTAAGGCTGTTTTTTTTTATGAATATGTTGTGAGTCGGTCGCACTAACCAGTCGCTAACATTTGCTCCTATACAGCGATGTACTGGTCAAATAGCGAATCCTCACAATGTATTCATCAATGCTGCACAGCTACTGAGAAGCTCTGAACCAGCGAACCGCGCCCGAACACAGCGACTACTAGCGGGCGCTCTGAAATGCCTGCTACAGACGCTCATCTGTCGCTACCTGCCGCTAATGATGAATCAGCCTGTATGTGTGTAATTGTATAGGTGCACTTGTGTATGTGCACGGATGGTAAATGTGAAGGAAGAATTCCATGCGTGCATTGGCGCACAATGGCCACTATATCACTATTATCACAGTGGCACTCTGGGGCGCTATGTTTCTCCAAGTCTTGAATCAGGACTGTTTCCAGTGGGTCACTTTAGACTCACTCACCAGTGGATCTTGTACAGCGCCACAGACTATGATGGTGCTTTATAAATAAACATACAGGCTGATTCATCACTAACGCCAGGTAGCGTCAGATGAGCGTCTGTAGCAGGCATTTCAGAGCACCTGCTAGTAGTCGCTGTGTTTGGCCGTGGTTCACTAGTTCAGAGCATCTCAGTCGCTGTGCAGCATTGATGAATACCTTGTGGGGAGTCGCTATATGAGCAGTACAGCGCTGTATGGTAGCGACTGGTCAGTGCAACCGACTCACACCATATTCATAAAAAAAACAGCCTCACACACCGCCGGCGCTCAAAAATGCTTCGCTGTAGCCGAGAGCGCCGGAGGCTGTGTGATTAAACGCTGTTTTTGAACATGTATCCACCAGTAACAAAGCGAAAACATATGGAATGACATTGTTATAACATTGTGACATGAACACATTAATACCAGACCTGTCATGTCAATTCTGCATAAATATATAAAAAATGAAAAAGTTTGAAAAAATGGCTTTTTCAAAGCCAGGAGAGGTCACAACATTATTTGAGAATAAAAAAATAAAAATAATAAAAAAAACCTTGTTTACAGAGAAGTAAAAGAACATCTATAGAAATGTATGGGAGAGCGACAGATAGCGAGAGGTAATACCTGGCGCTCTGCAAGGCTAAACGCCGGCGCTGTACGCTGAGATAATGCTGAATCGGACGCTACATGGCGCTATCCCAGTCGCTCACCAGAATCCGCTTGATAAATTTGTAATTGCGTGCCGTGTCCGGCGTTCACCTGTCGCTACCTGTCGCTTACAAGGCGCTACCTGACGCTATCCCTTCATGAATAAGGGCCCAAATTATAATAATCTTGCTCAGATCCAGGATGGAGCAAGGAATGAAGGAGCAGGACTCCTAAAGTGTCTGTATCATGGGGCGCGGAGTAAAGAAAAAAAGCTGCACAAGTGGAATAGAACTGCAGGGAGGGCTTAAAGCGGACCAAAACCCACACTTTTAACTAGCATCCCCTGAATTGCTCCCCCATGAATAGTAACTTTTGCCTAATTTTTAATGCTCCAGCTTCACTCTAATCAGATAATGGCGCCTGTTTTAGCTGTAAAGCTCCGCCCCCTCCATTCATTGCAACTGCTGTGTGTGGTGATGATGTCATCGCCACACTTATGCAATGACTAATCATCTGTAATCCCACAGAGAGGGACAACGAAAAAAAGTGTTCCAGGGCGATTTCATAAGCGAAAATATCCATTTCTAGTTCTACACCCTAAGAAGAGACTATTGGCAGGGGCTTTGGTCAAAAATATTTCACAAGTTCAGTGGGTTTTGGTCCACTTTAAAGTGGATCAGTTATTATTTTCACTTTCCTGGTGATTGGTCTGGTTTCCTGGGAACCCAAAATAACTCAATACAAATTGGTAAGCACACTCTATAAATCGAAATGGTGTGATTGCGCTTAATGGGTGCATTCAAAATAAACTATCATAGCCTACTAAACTACAAATTGAAGCACACCTACTACTATAGTTATGATGCAAAAAAAGTAACATAGAATTTATTTGGACATAGTACATATATTATACATGAATTCAGGTCCACATGAAGGTTTATATACAAGGAATCTATGAGACACAGCTACTTTTAACAGACAATGAATATATACACTATATACATAATAAGATCTAACCGAATACTATATAGGAGTTGCAACTTGCTTTTCTATACTCAAAGGATACCTAACTTTTTTCATATTGAACTCCTATGAATCACCTGCTTGGACATGCCGAATGCTGATTTCCCCTTGGCGAACTACTAAAATCAGCAACTCCTATATATAGTATTCGGTTAGATCTTATTATGTATATAGTGTATATATTCATTGTCTGTTAAAAGTAGCTGTGTCTCATAGATTCCTTGTATATAAACCTTCATGTGGACCTGAATTCATGTATAATATATGTACTATGTCCAAATAAATTCTATGTTACTTTTTTGCATCATAATTATAGTAGTAGGTGTGCTTCAATTTGTAGTTTAGTAAACCCAAAATAACTCACCTTTCCAGCGTTTCTGCGGCACATGTGCGAGTTGTCATCTAATTTTAATAAATGGCATACAGCTCAGTTTGGAAACAGAGAAAGTAGAGCGTCTGCATACCCGGACTCCCTGCGGTCTGTGGCGCACTCCCTTCTCCTGATTTTTGTGGTCGATCATTTGGGTTGTCACACGAGGATGCCCCAGGGGTAGGT
Organism: Gastrophryne carolinensis; assembly: GCA_027917425.1. Classification (NCBI taxonomy): domain Eukaryota; kingdom Metazoa; phylum Chordata; class Amphibia; order Anura; family Microhylidae; genus Gastrophryne; species Gastrophryne carolinensis. The sequence continues at coordinate 40,287,397 of CM051240.1, read as the reverse complement.
AATATTTTAGGCTCCAGGGTTGGCCCAAAGGCTGATTGCTCCACTTTAAAGTGGACCAACACCCAGGATTTTGACTATCCTGGGTTTTGGTCCACTTCGGCGGGGCACCCCCCCACTGTGTGAAACCCCCCAGAAACCCCGAAAAACTCACCTCTCCTCGCTCCCATGTGACCGCTGCTGCCAATCCCCGCCGACAGACAAGTGAGAGGCAGCGCCGGGCAAGCAGAGCGCGTCCGCCGCCGCCTCCCGCGCGTCCCTCTTACAGGTTTGTGAATGGCCGGCGCGGGAGTGTGCCCTGCTAGAGGGACGCGCTGGGAGGCGGCGGCGGACGCGCATGCACCACTGGAACGTGGAAAAGGTAGGATTGTGGGCTTCCTGGGGGGTTTCACCCCGCGGGACATCCCGATTTCGGATGCCCCACGGGGAGGGATCTGATCGGCCCGGGAATCTTATAGATTCCCGGGCCGATCCCCCCTGGGTGTTGGTCCACTTTAATTCACCTTAAAGTGGACCAACACCGAGAGGTGATCGGCCCGGAAATCTATAAGATTCCCGGGCCGATCACCTCCCACCCCGCGGGACATCCGAGATCGGGATGTCCCGCGGGGTGAAACCCCCCAAAAAAACCCCAAACACCTTACCTGATCTTCGGCGGCGGCCGGCCGCCGCCGCCTCCCTCGCGCCCCTGTAGGCGTGCTCGCGCCCGCGCCGGCCGTCTGCGAATGGCCGGCGGGGGCGCGCGCGCCGAAAGTGACGCGAGGGAGGCGGCGGCGGCGGCAGCCGCTTGGACGTTCCTGATCCCCGCCTGGACGTTGGCGGGGATTGGACCGTCCAGTCACGTGGGAGCGGGGACAGGTAAGATTTTGGGGCTTTCTGGGGGGTTTCACACAGCGGGGCACCCCCGATCGGGGTGCCCCGCCGAAGTGGACCAAAACCCAGGATAGTCAAAATCCTGGGTGTTGGTCCACTTTAATTCATAGCTTGTTGGGTGTACCTGTGCACTAGCACCGCCTACCTGACATTTCGTGTACTACTACTGGCAGCATTAGCAGTGTGTAGGGAGATAATGCCCAGACTCTGGCCTCGATTCATCAAAAATCATCAGTTGAAAAAAATTCTCATGGTAGAAAAAAATTCATTTCATGAGAAAAAAAGCCTGAGAATGTCACTGTTAGTGGATCACCAGATAGGAAGACAATGGAAGTCAGGGAACTTTTTACTTCAGGTAAAAAGGGGTAAAAAGTTCAATACTTTTTCCGGGAGTAAAAAGTGCCATTGACTTTCATTGTCTTCCTATCTAGTGACTCACTAAAAGTGACTCTTTTTTCTCACGAAATGAATTTTTTTCTACCATGAGAATTTTTTTCAACTCTTGATGAATTGAGGCCTGTGCGTTACATTTATTTTATAAGTGATGCTGGTCTTTCCTGAGCTGGAGATCTGAATTTTATATTCCTTGTAGGATGTGGCATATGCTTTGAAATGCTTTAGTTAACCAATTTTCAAATTCTTAACTTTTTTTTGGGGTGGGGTGAGCATATTTCAACAGCGATCTAAACTATGGCTTTGGCCCTCATTTGTGAAGGAATAGCGACAGGTAGCGACTGGTGAGCGGCCGGTAATGATGGTCACCGCCACGAGAACGCCGGCTCCCCACCACAATCACACATTTATCAAGCCAATCCTGCTTAGCGACTGAGATAGCGCCATATAGCGACTCATTCATCATTATTCCAGCCTCAGCCCACAGCGCCAGCGTCCGACCTTGAACAGCGACTGGTATGACCTCTCGCTACCTGGCGCGCTCCAATGCATTTCAATGGAACAATCTTTAAATATTAATAATTAATTGTTAATGTTTTTTTTTTTTTTTTTTTTTTTTTTAAATGTGAAAAATTCTGTGATCACTTCTGCCATTTTAGATAATTTTTTAGGGGAAAAAAATGTAAAAAAAAAAATGTGCAGAATTGATATTACAGGTCTGATATTAATGTATTCATATTACAAAATTATTTAAAAAACTTTTTTTTTTTGGTTTCCAAAAATATGGTGGTTTGGGGGTTAAAAAACTACTTTTAACCCATCGCCGCCAGCGCTCTGGGGTTAAACATGCATTTTACAGCGCAAGAATTTTTTGAGCGTGATTTTTTAATGAATATGGTGGGAGCCGGTCGCTAGGGCCAGTCGCTATCATGCGCTCCCATACATTGCGGAACCTGTCAAATAGCGACTCCTCACCCAATATTCAACATTACGGCAAACCGACTGAGTCGCTATCAACTATCGAACAACGGCCAAGCACAGCGACTACTAGCGGGCGCTCTGAAAATGTCGCTACAGTCGCTCAACTGTCGCTACCTCTCGCTATTAATGAATCAGCCTCCCCGATTCAGTTGAAAAAAATTCTCATGGTAGCAAAAGATTAGGTGAAATAAAAAGCATGGAAATGTCACTGTTGCTGAAACACCAGCTAGGAAGATTGTTAAAGTCAATAACACTTTTTACTATAACGTAAAAATGAGTCAAAAGTTCACTACTTTTCTTAGGAGTTAAAAGGTACCATTGACCTTCATTGTCTTCATTGGTGATTCAGCAACAGGGAGTAAAGTAAGCCATTATCTTCCTCAAAGCCACACCCCTTACTATCAAGCCACACCCATTTCTGGCCTCTCCCTTATCACCCTTAAAAGTCTCTTTCGTTGACATCTCTAATGTTCAATCAAATGTTTTCATATCTTAATATATGAAGGAACATAATCCAGCATGGGCAGTAAATGGGATCATTAGAAGCATTTGAAATAATTTAGTTAAACAATTTTCAAATTCTCAACTTTTTTTTTTTGGGGGGGGGGGGGGGGGGGTTTCATCAGCAATCTAAACTATGGCTTTGTTTCAGTTTTAAAAAAATTCCCATGGTACAATTAACTTTAGTTGAAAAGTATGAGAATGTCACTGTTCTAGCTGAATACCCAGCTAGGAAGACTAATAAAGTCAATGGCACTTTTTACTATAGCATAAAAAGGAGTAAAAAGTACTTTTCTTGGGAGTTAAAAAGCACTTTTGATCTTCATTGTCTTCCTAACTGGTGATTCGGCAATAATGACATTCTCAGGCTTTTTTTTCTCCTAAAGTGAGTAAGTCGGGGGGGCTGATTCATTACTAGCGCCAGGTATCGACAGATGAGCACCTGTACAGTGGCGATTAGAACAACCGCTAGTATACGCTGTGAGCGGCTATCGGGCGCTGTAACAGAGCGCCTCAGTCGCTATAGTAACCTGGCCGACATTGATGAATGAGATGTATGTACAGCATTGCAGCGAGCGAGAGGTAGCGCTAGCTCAGTGCGAACACACTCACATAGCGTAGGCGCTCTGGATCTACTCGCTATAGCATAGAGTGTCAGACGCTGTGCGATTAAAGTCTAAAGTTTTTGAACACACCGGCAACAAAGCAAAAACACATTGTTGTAACATTGTGACATTAATACTTTAATGCCAGACCTGTAATGACAATTCTGCATAAAAATATAAAAAATCAAAAAAGTTTTTAAAAATAACTTTCTCTAGGCCAGGAGAAGTCACACAATTATTTGAGAGAAAAAAAAATTAAAAACAAAAATCCCTGTTTAAACAGAAGAAAAGGAACGCCTATTGAAATGTATGAGAAAGTGATAGGTAGCGACAGGTAATACCTGGTGCTCTGGAAGCTAGAACACAGGCGCTATACGCTGAGCCGCCTGTAATAATACAGGTGACGCTACATGGCGCTGTTAGAGTCACTCACCAGAATCGCCTTCATAAATGTGGTTTTGCATAGAGCCCAGCGTTCACCAGACGCTGCCTGCCGCTACAAGGCACTACCTGGCGCTATCCCTTGATGAATAACCCCCATTATCTTCCTCAAAAGCCACATCGCTTACTATTATTATTATTATTGTTTATTTATATAGCGCCATCATCTTCCGTAGCACTTTACAAGGTGTGATTACAGACAAGGTAAAACATATAGTACAGGGAACAATACAAAATTAGATGCCACAAGGTTTAAACCAAGAGGCCGATTCATTAATAGCGCCAGGTAGCGACAGATGAGCGACAGTAGCGTTATTTTCACAGCGCACGCTAGTATTCGCTGTGCTTGGCCGTTGTTCGGCTGTTGACAGAGTCAAGGAGTTAGGAGTCGCCCAGTGAAATGTATGAAAAAGTGATAGGTAGCGACAGGTAATACCTGGTGCTCTGGAAGCTAGAACACCGGCGCTATACGCTGAGCCGCCTGTAATAATACAGGTGACGCTACATGGCGCTGTTAGAGTCACTCACCAGAATCGCCTTCATAAATGTGGTTTTGCATAGAGCCCAGCGTTCACCAGACGCTGCCTGCCGCTACAAGGCACTATCTGGCGCTATCCCTTGATGAATAACCCCCATTATCTTCCTCAAAAGCCACACTGCTTACTATTATTATTATTATTGTTTATTTATATAGCGCCATCATCTTCCGTAGCACTTTACAAGGTGTGATTACAGACAAGGTAAAACATATAGTACAGGGAACAATACAAAATTAGATGCCACAAGGTTTAAACCAAGAGGCCGATTCATTAATAGCGCCAGGTAGCGACAGATGAGCGACAGTAGCGTTATTTTCACAGCGCACGCTAGTATTCGCTGTGCTTGGCCGTTGTTCGGCTGTTGACAGAGTCAATGAGTTAGGAGTCGCTGTTTGACAGGTTCCGCGCTGTATGGGAGCGCATGACAGCGAATGGCCATCGCGAACGGCTCCCACCATATTCATTAACAAATCACGCTCAAAAAATTCTCGCGCTGTGAAATGCATGTTTAAACCCCAGAGCGCTGGCGGCGATGGGTTAAAAGTAGTTTTTTAACCCCCAAACAACCATTTAAAAAAAAAAAAAAACATAACATGTTTTTCAAAACATTTTGTAATATGAATACATTAATATCAGACCTGTAATATCAATTCTGCGCACATTTTTTTTTTTTTTTTAACCTTAAAAAAAATATCTAACATTGCAGAAGTGGTCACAGAATTTATGACATTTAAAAAAAAAAAAAAAAAACATTAATAGCAATTAATTAAGAATATTTAAAGATTGCTCCATTGAAATGCATTGGAGAGCGCCAGGTAGCGAGAGGTCATACCTGTCGCTGTTCAAGGTCGCTCGCTGGCGCTGTGGGCTGAGGCTGGAATAATGATGAATGATTCGCTATCTGGCGCTCTGTCAGTCGCTAAGCAGGATCGGCTTGATAAATGTCTGATTGCGGAGGGGAGCCGGCGTTCTCGTGGCGGTGACCGTCATTACCGTTCGCTCACCATTCGCTACCTGGCGCTATCCCTTGTTAAATAAGGGCCTAAGTGTTGTGAGCACAGGAAGGAGAGTCCTCTCCCTTATCACCCTTAAAAGTCTCCTTGGTTGACATCTCTAATGTCCAATCAATTGTTTTTTATATCCTAATATATGGAGGAACAGAAGCCAGTACATGAGTTCATGAGAAGCATTTAATATCCCATCACTGTGACTATAAACAGATTTCGCTAGGAAAGCTCCTCTCATTGGATAAGGTCCCGCGTGCATTTGGCGCGTCCACCTGCGTCGTCGCTGCGGACTCTTTACATGCAGCTCAGCGCTGATTTTTTGGCAACGTGTTAGCGGATCAGCTATGAATGGCGGCTGATGTGTGGGAATCCTGTGTGCTCCTTTTTGCTCCTGCGCACCTGCATAGCAACGGAAGCCCTCTGTGATGTCATAATGGTTGCTGAGTTGCCGGGTGACACTTCCCAGCTCCTCCGTCTTTATTATAATATGTCCTCGTGACATCACCGCATTCTGCCTGATTACCCTCATTCTGGCTGTGCAAATGAGCTGCACCTTTAACCCTCGAGGTGTTATCAGGGGAAGATTGCCGCCACAGTGTCAGCGTGCGATGCCTCGGCCCTATCTATAGTCCAGGGCTGCCCTTTACCAGGAGAAAAGATAGCTGAGATTATCCCTGCTCATTAACAAACTCACATTAACCAATGACACGGCCCCTTAAGAACACCCAGACCCCTGAACTTTAAGAGAGTTCTAATTTCAGGAAAAAATAAAATGATGAGCGTACTGCTGGCAATACCCAACTTTCCTGCACTTCCCTGCACGCCTTAATGCCCCTCCTTTAACATATAGCGTTCCTTTCTGCTTTCCTTCTGTGCCCACTTCCCCCCGTGTTTATCCCTGCCTCCCTCCATGTACCCCGAACCCCAAGTATTACTTCTTTGTTTTCCACTGTCAACCCCTTTTCCTGGTGTCCCCCTCTATTTTGCCTCCTTCTTTGCACCACCCTAACCCTGGAGACCCTCTTTGCTTCTCTATCTTCACCCTCTAAACCCTAATGCTGCTCTTTGCTTCCCTACTTACACCCTGTAACCCATAGAGCACTACTTTGCTTCCCTATGTGCACCCCTATACCATAGAGCTCCTCTATGCTTCCCTATGTGCCCCCTCTAACCCATAGAGCATTGCTTTGCTTTCCTATGTGCACCCCTTCCCTATCTGCCCCCTCTAACCCCTAGAGCATTGCTTTGCTATCCTATGTGCACCCCTACACTATATGGCTCCTCTTTGCTTCTCTATGTGCACCCTCTAACCCCTAGAGCGCTGGTTTGCTTCCCTATGTGCACCCCTACACCATAGAGCTTCTCTTTGCTCCCTATATGCACCCTCTAACCCCTAGAGAACCGCTTTGCTATCCTATGTGCATCTCTATACCACAGAGCTTCTCTTTGCTCCCTATATGCACCCTCTAACCCCTAGAGCACTGCTTTGCTTTGCTATGTGCACCCCTACACCATATGTCTCCTCTTTGCTTCCCTAAGTGCATCCTGTAAACCCTAGAGCACCACTTTGCTATCCTATGTGCACCCCTACACCATATGTCTCCTCTTTGCTTCCCTATGTGCACCCTCTAACCCCTAAAGCACTGCTTTGCTATCCTATGTGCACTCCTACACCATCCCCTCGATTCAAAGAGCCAAAGTTAATTGATTTCGTATCGAGAATCGTAAGTTTGGGTGGGTGTTTGTCATTTTTTCTTGTTTTTTTGCCCATTTCGTATTCGCACGATCGTTCGCGCATAGACGTATATGAACATACGCATTTCGTACGAGAATCGTATAATTTGCGTTAGTTCGTGTGTTTTTCCCGTCCAAATCGTATTATTTGCGTCCGATCCTATTTTTTACGTCCTTCACATGGGCTTGCGCCCAATTCAGAGAGGTGATTGCTAATTGTTTGGAAGCCCATTAAAGAGCTGCTTTACGAAATGTTTGCCGGCAGCTATTTGGCCTCGGGAGTAGGATGGAGCGGAGCGAGTTTGTGGCACATCAAGGGCTTATGCTTTTTGGCATTGAGTTGATCGAGATGTCTGAGAGCAGATTGCCCCTGCGTCGTCGCATGAACATCGATAGCATGAATGATGTTGAGCTGTTCGAGCTGACCAGGCTTAATCGCGCTTCCCTCCATAAATTATATAGTGAGCTGCGGCCATGGTTAGCCCGCACCACAAGGAAGGGGCATGCAATTTCAGGTATGACCAAGATGCTTGGCTGCCTGCAATTTTTGGCGAACGGCTCGTTCCAGAGGCTGGGTGCCCTCTCTGTGGGGATGTCACAGCCTACGCTGAGCCGCGCACTCTCTAAATTTTTGGAAGGCATGGCTGCCATAACTCAAAAATATATTTATTTTCCTGATGATATGGCAGCCAGAAACGCCATTAAGCTTGGGTTTTATAATGTGGCCGACATGCCCAACATTATTGGTGCAATTGACTGCACACATGTGGCACTCGTACCTAGGGCAGCCGACGAGTATATATATAGGTATTGAGATTGGTTATTATGTTGCCCAACGTGTCATGTAACCTGTTTTCCTTTGCGGCAGCATATTTGTTTATCCCTCATTTGTGTAGCTGCTTTATCTCGGCTTTTCATTAGTCTTTCCCAATAGAGTGCAGACATGTTTTGTGGTTAATTTATTATTTTGGGTCAAATATCAATTACCCTTTTTGTATGTTTTTGCCTTAAGGAATCGTAAAATGGGACACTCCCTTAATGTCCAGGCCGTGGTTGGTCCGGATATGCGGTTTATGAGTGTCCTTGCCGGCTACCCAGGATCGTCCCACGACTCCTATATCCTCAGGCGATCTGGGTTGTTTCGGAGATTTGAGGCAGGTGAATTTTCGGGGGCATGGCTGCTTGGTAAGTGTGTCCTATTTGTGTGTTATTAAATGTGGCATTAATCTTGTATTTGTTGATATGTTTGTTTTTGAATTCTTTACATAAGCGTCCAACTGCCTTTTTCTTGGCTCATATATTAGGAACTTCCCAAAAAAATGCTTGCCTCGCTTTGGCCTTCAGAATGTTTTCCCTTTAGTTAGGATGTCTGGAAGTTCCTTGTGCCTAAATATATTGGTTTGGAGTTTATACCCAAGGATCTTTGACCTTTGGCTCCTTTTGTACTATTGGTCTTTAAATGTCAAAGTGGACTTAAACTGCATACATTGTATTTTCCAGATAAATGTGGATAGGCCCTCAGCAGCATCCTAATTGTAACATGTCTGAAAACTACAAATATATGTAAAATCCAAATACCCTTGGGCGTGCAGATGTTTGTTAATTAATTGGTATATAGAATTGCCATTTTTATTTAGGTTATACCTTAGTTGAATTTTTTGGGGCCCTAATGTGCCCTGTTTTTTTTTTGGCACACTTTACCTTACATCATTATGATATCTGTGAAATTTTTGGTGTTGGTTGTGTTGCCTTTTTAATTTTGATTACATTTAATTCTCTGTTTAAGGTGATTCCGGGTACCCACTTCTACCCTGGCTCATGACGCCTGTGCTGCGGCCCCAGGATGCCTCTCAGGAAGCGTATAACCGTGCGCATCGCAAGACCCGGGCTGTTGTGGAGAGGGCCTTTGGTCTGCTGAAGACACGTTTTCGTTGCCTTGACCATACTGGGGGGGCCCTGCAATATGATCCCAAGAAAGTGATCGACATTATAATGGCATGTGCTGTTTTGCACAATTTTGCCATCATGGAACGTGTCCCACGTTATGTGGACAGCCTGCCCTCTTCAGCCGTCGAGGATGAAGTCGAGAATTTTGTGGGGCCCCCCAGTGAGTCTGGCCAATCTGTTCGAGCCAACCTGATCAGCCAGCATTTTACTTAACTTTTTTCCCTGTCTCACCATTCTGTGTGTCTGTGTTATCCTTTTTGTTACATATGTTGTTTTGCCGTAATGTGGCATTACCTCTAAGTAAAACATTTAGACCTTAATTGTTGCCTAATGTATTTCATGTAGTTTCCTTAGCTTTAGCTTTGCATTGTTACACCTCTTCAAACCCAAATTATCTGGTTTAGCCCAAGCTGTTTAAAATGTCTTCCCACTAAAAACGCCACAAGTATTGTAAGTGAAGTTTTTTTTTTACTTTGAAAAGGATAAATTATAGTGCTTAACAGAAAACATTCCACATACATCTGTGGTTACAAATGGATAACATTACCAAAAAAACATCGAGCACATCTACACCTGGAAGTGAGTGGCACAACCAAACAAGGACACCCAGTCCAAAGGCCAGCCTAGTCCAGTCATTAATATTGCCTGTGCCCAGGGATATTTGGGCATGGCCATAATGTCACACAAACATGTCTGCAAACAGGAGGAGCACCAACCAAATACATATTTAAAGCCATAAGTGGCCAGATACACTCCACATAGACCTATGGCATTGGCTAGTGGCCTTAAGCATTACTCTAAGGAGCTATATGGGAGCAAATACAAAACACAACCTGCCTGAGCAACACAAAATGGATTGTTTGAAACCTCAAAGGACAAGTAAATACAGTGGGGGTTAAGAGAAAAGATGTCCCACACACCCATGGCTTAATAGGGTGGCTGCCCATAATACCCAGGTGGAGGTCCAGGTGGAGGTCCATGTGAATGGGACCTAGCCTGGGCCATGGCAGCATTGTGAATTTGAAACTGCTCCACAATGTTTCTCTGCATATTGGTCATCTCAGCCATGGCTGACTGGATGCCATTACTTGCATTGGCCACGTTGCTGTTGAGGGTACGCAACTCCGCGAGGATGCCCTGTAGACTGGTATGGATGTTGACCATGTCGGCATGCCTTTGCTCACGCTCTGTAACGAGCTGGGCGTCATAAGAGTCCCTTTGTTGGGTCCATAATTGAAGCAGGGCACTCTGCCTCCCCTGGGAAATTGTGGGGCGGCGTAATGGAGTGCGCCGCACAATTACCCTGGCTCTTGGGCGTGCCCTGCCGCGTGGTGTCGTACCCTCAACAGCAACCGGCCTGCTTTGCAAATCCTCAGCAGCAGAGTGAACACTGGGGACTGTAGTGTCAGTCTCCCCATGTGCATGCACAATGGATGGAGATTCACTCTGCTGCTGAGGATTGGCCAGAGAAACATTATGGAGCAGTTCCAAATTGGGACCCAGGGGGAGGTCATCCGACGTGCCCTGCACGGAGACATCATCATCTTCCTCCATGTCCTGGATCTCTTCCATGAGTGTGCGGGTCTGTAGGGACATATAAAAAAAAAAGTGTAAGTTGGCGTCCAAATTTGGGATTCCAACAGTTTAACACATTCTTAAGCACTTGGTAGTATTTATGCTACTAAATTAACTTACCGGAAATCTCTGATCTGGGCTCCTATGCTGTACGGACCTGGTAGGCATAACCAAACTGGGGGGTGAGTTTACCCTTGCTGAGGGATCATGCTGGGCTGAAGAAGAGAAAAACAAACCACGTAAACACACACATAACCTTTTTTTGGATAGGTAATCAAATATAGCTCTATTTGTAATATTATTCAACTCTAGAGCAATGGTGACCTTTGTTCAAACACACGCAAGTTTACATAGGTGCAATGGCTCTCCAAAACTGCTAACTGACCTCAGTTCTAAGTCAGGAAGTGTACCCAGTCAGCATACAACTTTCAAGGCACATTTTTGGATTTAGCCTACCATTCGCTAGGTCCGGGGTACTCAAACAATTGTTGTAAAGGCCCATTTCAAGGTATGTGGTGAGAGGTGAATGTCTGGCCATGGGGCTGACGCAGGGGGTGTCTAGTTAAAAATAAATACACTGGTGGAGGGGCTGGAGATTTCAAAGTGCCAACTAATAAAGGCTGCTTGCCCTTGCTGGGCTGGATGGGCCAGAGCTGAGGGGACAGGGATTGGATGGCTAAAGGGGGGAGTTAACGTATTGATGGTGATGGGATGGATGGAGCAAATCTGTTACAAATGTATGGGGCTTATGTGGGGGGGGGGGGGGCATGGGGGGACTGTGGCAGATGGGCCAGAGCAGGGGCAGCGGGACACGATTGTGCCAAGAGAAATTTTTACAAAGTTACTGTGTACCTTGCAATGCCACTTCCTGTGCAGTACTTCATATTGCAATGCTATGTTTCAGGGAGCCATCACATTGGGCAGGAGACCAACCACTACATCGCCGATCAAGGGGGCAGCTCTGAGCACGTCAACACAGAAGTAACTGAGTGCAGGGCTGTCTGGGCAGGGGTCCTTGAATGTGGTGCCAAGGTCCGCATTGGGACCCCGGGCCGCCAGTTGAGTCTCGCTGCTCTAGGTCAGATATGTTTGTGGGTGGCTAATTAAATTGTTAACTCAAACACAACTCACACAACCAAAAGGCAACCCATACATAATGATGTGTGTTTTGTGATTGATTCCAAATATATCACTTATCTTGAGAAACTTCATGACTTTAACAATCCAATTGGACATTTGATCTTTGCCATAATGGCTGTGGGCCTAAATGTGTGATTCCCAGGGACCAAAAGAGGACACAAACAGCCACAGTAGTGCGAGGCCAAGCAAGGCAAACCATAGGGGCATCCCGTTATCTTGTTACTAGTGAACTGTAGATTATTTAGCAAACAGGCAAACATGCAGATTTAAGAGTACTCACCGTGGGTACGGGTCGGTGAGTCTGTGTCCCTTAGACCAGCATGTCCACCGACCGCGACCGGATGGAGAAGTCCAAGCACAATCTCCTCAGCAGGGGTAAACTCCAATTTAGATGGAAAGCCACCTCCAGTTTTCATGCTGAAAAGAGAAAATCGTTTGGGACTCAGAAAAGGTGCATACAGTACATCCAAAACATTATATTTAGCGAAAACATTTATTTACCTGTAATTATGCCTTTTAATTTCTTTTTGCCGTACAGCATACTTCAGATCAGAGATTTTCTTCTGAATTTGGGACACATCTTTCCTCTCTTCCCCCGCTGCATTTACTTGTCGGAGGATGGTTTCAAACAATTCCATCTTGCGCTGCTTGGTGGTGTGTTTGGATTTGCTCCCATATAGCTCGTCATAGTATAATGTAAGGCCACTAGCCAATGCCATATTTTGGTCATGGGAGAATCTCCCACTCAACTGGCCGCGGCGCAATGTGCGGCCAGATGGTTGGCTTGGCTGCTCCTCCATGTGTGCAGACACATGTGGTGACATTATGGCCTGGGGCTGGGTAGGGGAATGGCCGGATTGGTGGCTTCCCAATGACTGGACTGGACTGGCCAAGGGACTGGGTGTTCTTGCGTGGCTGGCCACCGAACTTCCAGGTGTAGATGTGGTCATGGTTGCAATTCGGGGCCCTCTTGGGGGGCTAGGTTCCCGGCTGGTGCCAGGTCGGGGGCTCTGTTCCCGGCTGGTGCCAGGTCGGGGGCTTCTGGCCCTGGATGGGGTTCTTCGGGCCCTGTAGGGGCTTCTGGCCCTGGATGGGGTTCTTCGGGCCCTGTAGGGGCTTCTGGCCCTGGATGGGGTTCTTCGGGCCCTGTAGGGGCTTCTGGCCCTGGATTGGGTTCGGCGGGCCCTGTAGGGGCTTCTGGCCCTGGATGGGGTTCGGCGGGCCCTGTAGGGGCTTCTGGCCCTGGATGGGGTTCGGCGGGCCCTGTAGGGGCTTCTGGCCCTGGATTGGGTTCGGCGGCCTTTGGCTGGGCTTCGTGCCCTGGATGGGGTTCTTCGGCCTCTGGCTGGGCTTCGGGCCCTGGATGGGGTTCGGGCCCTGGATTGGGTTCTGCGGCCTCTGGCTGGGCTTCGTGCCCTGGATGGGGTTCTTCGGCCTCTGGCTGGGCTTCGGGCCCTGGATTGGGTTCGGGCCCTGGATTGTGTTCTGCGGCCTCTGGCTGGGCTTCGTGCCCTGGATGGGGTTCTTCGGCCTCTGGCTGGGCTTCGTGCCCTGGATGGGGTTCGGGCCCTGGATTGGGTTCTGCGGCCTCTGGCTGGGCTTCGTGCCCTGGATGGGGTTCTTCGGCCTCTGGCTGGGCTTCGTGCCCTGGATGGGGTTCGGGCCCTGGATTGGGTTCGGCGGCCTCTGGCTGGGCTTCGTGCCCTGGATGGGGTTCGGGCCCTGGATGGGCTTCGGGCCCTGCTGCGGGGCATGGGTTGCCGAACTGCCCTACTTGAAGGCATGGCCGGTGTGGGCTCCCTTGTGCTGCCTCTTCTGGGGGCAGAGGTGGTGGGTGCTGCAGTTGCCAGCTTTTTGGCTGCAGGGGCACGGGGCTTGGGGCCCCTTTTTTTGGTACCTGAGGGTCCAGGGTCCCTTGGTGGGGCCGAGATGGGAGTCTTGCCTCTCAGTTTTCGCCGACCTTGCTGGGACCTTGTTGTTGGGCCCTCCGCGGTCTTGCTTTGCTGGGGTCGCTTGCTGATAGGCTTTTTAGGTGCCATCTTACACAAATGCTCAAAGAGAATGAGCTTTGGGTGCAGGGACCTTTAAATAATGAGCCCAGCGTGTGACGCCTATGCGCACGACTACGCGCTCGTACGAACGTACGTTCGAGCGGAACCAGGAAACCGCTGGGGTTTCACTTATCTGCTGCCTTGAAGAAGCATAAAGATGGCGCCCACTATCTTCACCCGTCAACAGGAAGAGATCCTCATGCTGGTAAGTGGCTGCCTGTGCATTTTAATCTAATAGTCAATGATGGCCTAAATGTAAATGATGCGTTTGGAACTAGTTTGGGGTCTCTTAATGTTTAATCACTGGCTCCTCACACTTCATCCTCAAGGGCCGAGCCTGGCCACGTTTTCAACTGTCTATGCTGATGTCCTAATTCGGCCAATTGCTCCGGCTTAGCAACAGTTAATTAACCTGTGGAGTAGCGGGGCGAGCTGGCAAACCTGGCCTGTCTCGGACCTTGATGCGGATGTTTGAGGAACACTGTTTTCCTAAGCCATAAAAACACAACGGGAAGCCACACACGTGGTCCAAAAGCCTAAGCATTAGGCTACATCTTGGATGTTTAAACCATCCTAACATGCCATAGATGCAGGTGGGCTGATTCTTGATGTTGGCTATTATCTGTATGTACATGGTGTGTGATACATATAACATAAGACCAGACTGTCATTCACAGTCAACGTCCTCTTTAAGGCACTCCCCAAAAATGGCTGCCACTCTAAATGTGTGTGTTAATGACATTAAATTCTCAACTTGTGATGCAACACATATGGGTCTGTGTGTAAAAGTAAAAGCTCTGTGTCCATTATGTTTTTCAGATCATGCTTCAGCGCCGATATGACTTCGCGCCCAATGTGTGCGAGAAAAGGGACATCGCCCGGGAGATCATCGCCGAGATACACCGTGTGACCAGCACCACCTTCACTCACACCCAGATAATGCAGCATTGGTCGGACCTGAAACGTCTGCACATGCCCCGGGTGCGGAGGTTTTTTGGAATCCATTTCCCAAGTAAGTACAAAGCAATTGCATGGTATATGTTCCAAATGTATAAGTTATGCCTTTATTTATAATGACTTTTCTTTGGTAGTGTTGGAAATGGATTTCAGAATTCGCCGCACCCGGAGACGTACAGGCCGACCAGTGCTGCATGACTCTGCATCTGTGAGTGAAGGTGGTGGATCTCCCGGGCGACGGACCTACCCCTCCTCTGTGGCCTCCTCAGACCAGCCCCTGGACCTTACCACAGAGGAGGGGCCAAGCCGCGTGGGCGTGGAGTCATACCTGGCCACGCATGGGGAAGGCTCTGGTATGTCACTCTTCATGTATAGGCACAAAGATATACATGGCAGGCCAAAAACTAAGTTATCCTTTATTATGTATTTGTAGAAGCTTCTGGAGCGGGTGAGATAGTGGAGGAGGAGGCAGCAGAGATGCTTGAAGTCGATCCTGGCGAAGGTGAGTGATGTCAGCCAGACTGGGAGCCAGATATGTTGGGAATAGTGACTCTCTACAAGTACTAACCAAATGTCACATGTTTCTCCAGGGACTTCTTCACAGCAGAGCCAGGACCAAGGGCAGCCTGTTGGCCCCAACCAGCCATCTGTCGGCCACCAACTCCGTAAGTCTCCATGCCATTATTCATATTAATGTTTTGTTAGCTAATAACACACACTTAACTAAAGGCGTAGCCAAGGTGTAGTTCACACTTTCATGTGGGCACTTCGTTAGCTTAAAGCGGACCCTAACTTGTATTAAGAACATAATAATTAGCCAACACACTGTACCTACAGATTTGAAACATTGAACAAACAGCCTTCAGCCATCTAATGCATGTTATTAGACTGAAAAAAACCAATATTGCGGAATATGGAATGCGCAATATTTACAGGCAGCATGGGATACAGATTGAAAAAAGTAAGGTGCTGCCATGCATTGTGGGAGTGATGACCTTTCCCTCAACCCAGCTATGCTCTGGATTCCCAACGCACCACTGTAACCTACTCCCCTGTACTTTATCCAACTCTCCACTCCTCATTAAGTGTTATGCTTCAGAGTCCAGATGGCGGCGCTGTAATCAAAAAACCTCCCAAATGTACTTTGATCTGGTGCAGAATCATTTGGGAATAGTTATTGGTTTTCATTAAATAATGTTGAAGGTCCGGTTTAAGGAGTTTAAAGACTTACCTGTGAGAAATGCATTAACTTTATCCCTGGGAAGAATGACATATGTCATGCATTTACATGTATTTGATTAACCCCAAATCTATTTCCAGCATACAAACCGGTCTGGGACTCCTATTTATGTTTATTTCTCTATTGCTTACAGGGATTATCCCAAAAACCGTGCAGGAAAAAAAAAAAAGAATCAAGGAGTTGGTGGCCGAGCTGCTGGCCATACAGGCGACGTTGGGGCCAACAGATGAAGAAGAGGATGATGATTAGTGCCCTTGGTCCTGGCTACTTTGGTTAAATGTTTTTAAAATGTTTTTATGGTTTAAAATTTTATAGTTTTTAAAAAACCAAAAAAAAAACTAAAACATTACCCTATGTTTTAAAACAAAAAAAAAAAATTAATATGTTTGTCCAAAAAAAAAAAAAAAACTTTTATAATGTTTTAAAACAAACCAAAAAAAAAAAATTACTATGTTTTAACAAAAAAAAGAAACAAACAAACAAAATATTTTAAATAAATTATATTTTAAGCCTTCATAAATGTGTCTTTTCTAATATGCGCACCCAAAAACAATTACACAAACCAGAAAAAACACGCTTATAAACATATAGACATATGTACATTATGTGGTTTGGGTAAGTTTTAGGGTCGTCAACATGAAGAAGGATGCAAGCGCTAAGGGGTTTAGGTAAGTTTGAGGGACCGAGAAATGAAGTTGGATGCAGGCGCTAAGGGGTTTAGGTAAGTTTTAGGGACCGAGAAATGAAGAAGGATGCAAGCGCTAAGGGGTTTAGGTAAGTTTGAGGGACAGAGAAATGAAGAAGGATGCAGCCGCTAAGGGGTTTAGGTAAGTTTGAGGGACCGAGAAATGAAGTGGGATGCAGGCGCTAAGGGGTTTAGGTAAGTTTGAGGGACCGAGAAATGAAGAAGGATGCAGCCGCTAAGGGGTTTAGGTAAGTTTGAGGGACCGAGAAATGAAGTGGGATGCAGGCGCTAAGGGGTTTAGGTAAGTTTGAGGGACCGAGAAATGAAGAAGGATGCAGCCGCTAAGGGGTTTAGGTAAGTTTGAGGGACCGAGAAATGAAGTTGGATGCAGCCGCTAAGGGGTTTAGGTAAGTTTGAGGGACCGAGAAATGAAGAAGGATGCAGCCGCTAAGGGGTTTAGGTAAGTTTGAGGGACCGAGAAATGAAGTGGGATGCAGGCGCTAAGGGGTTTAGGTAAGTTTGAGGGACCGAGAAATGAAGAAGGATGCAGCCGCTAAGGGTTTAGGTAAGTTTGAGGGACCGAGAAATGAAGTGGGATGCAGGCGCTAAGGGGTTTAGGTAAGTTTGAGGGACCGAGAAATGAAGAAGGATGCAGCCGCTAAGGGGTTTAGGTAAGTTTGAGGGACCGAGAAATGAAGTTGGATGCAGCCGCTAAGGGGTTTAGGTAAGTTTGAGGGACCGAGAAATGAAGAAGGATGCAGCCGCTAAGGGGTTTAGGTAAGTTTGAGGGACCGAGAAATGAAGTGGGATGCAGCCGCTAAGGGGTTTAGGTAAGTTTGAGGGACCGAGAAATGAAGAAGGATGCAGCCGCTAAGGGGTTTAGGTAAGTTTGAGGGACCGAGAAATGAAGAAGGATGCAGCCGCTAAGGGGTTTAGGTAAGTTTGAGGGACCGAGAAATGAAGTTGGATGCAGCCGCTAAGGGGTTTAGGTAAGTTTGAGGGACCGAGAAATGATGTTGGATGCAGCCGCTAAGGGGTTTAGGTAAGTTTGAGGGACCGAGAAATGAAGAAGGATGCAGCCGCTAAGGGGTTTAGGTAAGTTTGAGGGACCGAGAAATGAAGAAGGATGCAGCCGCTAAGGGGTTTAGGTAAGTTTGAGGGACCGAGAAATGAAGTTGGATGCAGCCGCTAAAGGGTTTAGGTAAGTTTGAGGGACCGAGAAATGAAGTTGGATGCAGGCGCTAAGGGGTTTAGGTAAGTTTGAGGGACCGAGAAATGAAGTTGGATGCAAGCGCTAAGGGGTTTAGGTAAGTTTCTGGTTGAGGGTGCGCATGCGCAAGATCTTATAAACATACGAACGCACGAATCTAAGAGGCCAAAAACCAATGAAAACCAGAGGCAAACGCAAGTAATTGGAAGAGGTTGACGATGGAAGCAGCCGAAAAAACAGGCTGCCGCCGCAACAGGTGAGCACATGAACGTGATTTTTACGATTGGCAACTGACTGAGGCAAGTTCGGGAGATATCATACGAACGGACGTATCTTTTAGGATAGAAACGTATTTGCTTATTGAATCACTCGCAAGTTCATACGAACGCACGAGCGGACGTGAAAAATAGGATGATCGTGAGCCAAATCCAAGCTGTTACATGTTTCTTTGAATCAACCCACATATGTCTCCTCTTTGCTTCCCTAAGTGCATCCTGTAAACCCTAGAGCACCACTTTGCTATCCTATGTGCACTCCTACACCATCCCCTCGATTCAAAGAGCAAAAGTTAATTGATTTCGTATCGAGAATCGTAAGTTTGGGTGGGTGTTTGTCATTTTTTCTTGTTTTTTTGGCCATTTCGTATTCGCACGATCGTTCGCGCATAGACGTATATGAACATACGCATTTCGTACGAGAATCGTATAATTTGCGTTAGTTCGTGTGTTTTTCCCGTCCAAATCGTATTATTTGCGTCCGATCCTATTTTTCACGTCCTTCACATGGGCTTGCGCCCAATTCAGAGAGGTGATTGCTAATTGTTTTGCAGACCATTAAAGAGCTGCTTTACGAAATGTTTGCCGGCAGCTATTTGGCCTCGGGAGTAGGATGGAGCGGAGCGAGTTTGTGGCACATCAAGGGCTTATGCTTTTTGGCATTGAGTTGATCGAGATGTCTGAGAGCAGATTGCCCCTGCGTCGTCGCATGAACATCGATAGCATGAATGATGTTGAGCTGTTCGAGCTGACCAGGCTTAATCGCGCTTCCCTCCATAAATTATATAGTGAGCTGCGGCCATGGTTAGCCCGCACCACAAGGAAGGGGCATGCAATTTCAGGTATGACCAAGATGCTTGGCTGCCTGCAATTTTTGGCGAACGGCTCGTTCCAGAGGCTGGGTGCCCTCTCTGTGGGGATGTCACAGCCTACGCTGAGCCGCGCACTGTCTAAATTTTTGGAAGGCATGGCTGCCATAACTCAAAAATATATTTATTTTCCTGATGATATGGCAGCCAGAAACGCCATTAAGCTTGGGTTTTATAATGTGGCCGACATGCCCAACGTTATTGGTGCAATTGACTGCACACATGTGGCACTCGTACCTAGGGCAGCCGACGAGTATATATATAGGTATTGAGATTGGTTATTATGTTGCCCAACGTGTCATGTAACCTGTTTTCCTTTGCGGCAGCATATTTGTTTATCCCTCATTTGTGTAGCTGCTTTATCTCGGCTTTTCATTAGTCTTTCCCAATAGAGTGCAGACATGTTTTGTGGTTAATTTATTAGTTTTGGTCAAATATCAATTACCCTTTTTGTATGTTTTTGCCTTAAGGCATCGTAAAATGGGACACTCACTTAATGTCCAGGCCGTGGTTGGTCCGGATATGCGGTTTATGAGTGTCCTTGCCGGCTACCCCGGATCGTCCCACGACTCCTATATCCTCCGGCGATCTGGGTTGTTTCGGAGATTTGAGGCAGGTGAATTTTCGGGGGCATGGCTGCTTGGTAAGTGTGTCCTATTTGTGTGTTATTAAATGTGGCATTAATCTTGTATTTGGTGATATGTTTGTTTTGGAAAACTTTACATAAGCGTCCAACTGCCTTTTTCTTGGCTCATATATTAGGAACTTACACAAAAAATCCTTGTCTCGCTTTGGCCTTCAGAATGTTTTCCCTTTAGTTAGGATGTCTGTAAGTTCCTTGTCCCTAAATATATTGGTTTGGAGTTTATACCCAAGGATCTTTGACCTTTGGCTCCTTTTGTACTATTGGTCTTTAAATGTCAAAGTGGACTTAAACTGCATACATTGTAGTTTCCAGTGAAATGTGGATAGGGATCTTTGACATTTGGCTCCTTTTGTACTATTGGTCGTTAAAGGTCAAAGTGGACTTAAACTGCATACATTGTAGTTTCAAGAGAAATGTGGATAGGCCCTCAGCAGCATCCTAATTGTAACATGTCTGAAAACTACAAATATATGTAAAATACAAATACCCTTGGCCGTGCAGATGTTTGTTAATTAATTGGTATATAGAAGTGCCATTTTTATTTAGGTTATACCTTAGTGCAATTTTTGGGGGCCCTAATGTGCCCTGTTTTTTTTTGGGAACACTTTACCTTACATCATTATGATATCTGTGAAATTTTTGGTGTTGGTTGTGTTGCCTTTTTAATTTTGATTACATTTAATTCTCTGTTTAAGGTGATTCCGGGTACCCACTTCTACCCTGGCTCATGACGCCTGTGCTGCGGCCCCAGGATGCCTCTCAGGAAGCGTATAACCGTGCGCATCGCAAGACCCGGGCTGTTGTGGAGAGGGCCTTTGGTCTGCTGAAGACACGTTTTCGTTGCCTTGACCATACTGGGGGGGCCCTGCAATATGATCCCAAGAAAGTGATCGACATTATAATGGCATGTGCTGTTTTGCACAATTTTGCCATCATGGAACGTGTCCCACGTTATGTGGACAGCCTGCCCTCTTCAGCCGTCGAGGATGAAGTCGAGAATTTTGAGGGGCCCCCCAGTGAGTCTGGCCAATCTGTTCGAGCCAACCTGATCAGCCAGCATTTTACTTAACTTTTTTCCCTGTCTCACCATTCTGTATGTCTGTGTTATCCTTTTTGTTACATATGTTGTTTTGCCGTAATGTGGCATTACCTCTAAGTAAAAAATTTAGACCTTAATTGTTGCCTAATGTATTTCATGTAGTTTCCTTAGCTTTAGCTTTGCATTGTTACACCTCTTCAAACAAAAATTATCTGGTTTAGCCCAAGCTGTTAAAAATGTCTTCCCACTAAAAACGCCACAAGTATTGTAAGTGAATTTTTTGTTTTACTTTGAAAAGGAAAAATTATAGTGCTTAACACAAATCAGTCCACATACATCTGTGGTAACAAATGGATAACATTAAAAAAAAACATCGAGCACATCTACACCTGGAAGTGAGTGGCACAACCAAACAAGGACACCCAGTCCAAAGGCCAGCCTAGTCCAGTCATTAATATTGCCTGTGCCCAGGGATATTTGGGCATGGCCATAATGTCACACAAACATGTCTGCAAACAGGAGGAGCACCAACCAAATACATAGGTAAAGCCATAAGTGGCCAGATAAACTCCACATAGACCTATGGCATTGGCTAGTGGCCTTAAGCATTACTCTAAGGAGCTATATGGGAGCAAATACAAAACACAACCTGCCAGAGCAACACAAAATGGATTGTTTGAAACCTCAAAGGACAAGTAAATACAGTGGGGGGTAAGAGAAAAGATGTCCCACACACCCATGGCTTAATAGGGTGGCTGCCCATAATACCCAGGTGGAGGTCCAGGTGGAGGTCCATGGGAATGGGACCTAGCCTGGGCCATGGCAGCATTGTGAATTTGAAACTGCTCCACAATGTTTCTCTGCATATTGGTCATCTCAGCCATGGCTGACTGGATGCCATTACTTGCATTGGCCACGTTGCTGTTGAGGGTACGCAACTCCGCGAGGATGCCCTGTAGACTGGTATGGATGTTCACCATGTCGGCATGCCTTTGCTCACGCTCTGTAACGAGCTGGGCGTCATAAGAGTCCCTTTGTTGGGTCCATAATTGAAGCAGGGCACTCTGCCTCCCCTGGGAAATTGTGGGGCGGCGTAATGGCGTCCGCCGCACAATTACCCTGGCTCTTGGGCGTGCCCTGCCGCGTGGTGTCGTACCCTCAACAGCAACCGGCCTGCTTTGCAAATCCTCAGCAGCAGAGTGAACACTGGGGACTGTAGTGTCAGTCTCCCCATGTGCAAGCACAATGGATGGAGATTCACTCTGCTGCTGAGGATTGGCCAGAGAAACATTATGGAGCAGTTCCAAATTGGGACCCAGGGGGAGTTCATCCGACGTGCCCTGTACGGAGACATCATCATCTTCCTCCATGTCCTGGATCTCTTCCATGAGTGTGCGGGTCTGTAGGGACATATCAAAAAAAAAAGGCTAAGTTGGCGTCCAAATTTTGGATTTCAACAGTTTAACACATTCTTAAGCACTTGTTAGTATTTATGCTACTAAATTAACTTACCGAAAATCTCTGATCTGGGCTCCTATGCTGTACGGACCTGGTAGGCATAACCAAACTGGGGGGTGAGTTTACCCTTGCTGAGGGATCATGCTGGGCTGAAGAAGAGAAAAACAAACCACGTAAACACACACACATAACCTTTTTTAGGATAGGTAATCAAATATAGCTCTATTTGTAATATTTTTCAACTCTAGAGCAATGGTGACCTTTGTTCAAACACACGCAAGTTTACATAGGTGCAATGGCTCTGAAAAACTGCTAAGTGACCTCAGTTCTAAGTCATGAAGTGTACCCAGTCAGCATACAACTTTCAAGGCACATTTTTGGATTTAGCCTACCATTCGCTAGGTCCGGGGTACTCAAACAATTGTTTGTAACGCACATTTCAAGGTATGTGGTGAGAGGTGAATGTCTGGCCATGGTGCTGACGCAGGGGGTGTCTAGTTAAAAATAAATACACTGGTGGAGGGGCTGGAGATTTCAAAGTGCCAACTAATAAAGGCTGCTTGCCCTTGCTGGCCTGGATGGGCCAGAGCTGAGGGGACAGGGATTGGATGGCTAAAGGGGGGAGTTAACGTATTGATGGTGATGGGATGGATGGAGCCAATCTGTTACAAATGTATGGGGCTTATGTGGGGGGGGGCATGGGGGGACTGTGGCAGATGGGCCAGAGCAGGGGCAGCGGGACACGATTGTGGCCAGAGAAATTTTTAAAAAGTTACTGTGTACCTTGCAATGCCACTTCCTGTGCAGTACTTCATATTGCAATGCTATGTTTCAGGGAGCCATGACATTGGGCAGGAGACCAACCACTACATGGCCGATCAAGGGGGCAGCTCTGAGCACGTCAACACAGAAGTAACTGAGTGCAGGGCTGTCTGGGCAGGGGTCCTTGAATGTGGTGCCAAGGTCCGCATTGGGACCCCGGGCCGCCAGTTGAGTGTCGCTGCTCTAGGTCAGATATGTTTGTGGGTGGCTAATTAAATTGTTAACTCAAACACAACTCACACAACCAAAAGGCAACCCATACATAATGATGTGTGTTTTGTGATTGATTCCAAATATCTCACTTATCTTGCGAAACTTCATGACTTTAACAATCCAATTGGACATTTGAACTTTGCCATAATGGCTGTGGGCCTAAATGTGTGATTCCCAGGGACAAAAAGAGGACACAAACAGCCACAGTAGTGCGAGGCCAAGCAAGGCAAGCCATAGGGGCATCCCGTTAGCTTGTTACTAGTGAACTGTAGATTATTTAGCAAACAGCCAAACATGCAGATTTAAGAGTACTCACCGTGGGTACGGGTCGGTGAGTCTGTGTCCCTTAGACCAGCATGTCCACCGACCGCGACCGGATGGAGAAGTCCAAGCACAATCTCCTCAGCAGGGGTAAACTCCAATTTAGATGGAAAGCCACCGCCAGTTTTCAGGCTGAAAAGAGAAAATCGTTTTGTACTCAGAAAAGGTGCATACAGTACATCCCAAACATTCGATTTAGCGTAAACATTTAGTTACCTGTAATTATGCCTTTTAATTTCTTTTTGCCGTACAGCATACTTCAGATCAGAGATTTTCTTCTGAATTTGGGACACATCTTTCCTCTCTTCCCCCGCTGCATTTACTTGTCGGAGGATGGTTTCAAACAATTCCATCTTGCGCTGCTTGGTGGTGTGTTTGGATTTGCTCCCATATAGCTCGTCATAGTATAATGTAAGGCCACTAGCCAATGCCATATTTTGGTCATGGGAGAATCTCCCACTCAACTGGCCGCGGCGCAATGTGCGGCCAGATGGTTGGCTTGGCTGCTCCTCCATGTGTGCAGACACATGTGGTGACATTATGGCCTGGGGCTGGGTAGGGGAATGGCCGGATTGGTGGCTTCCCAATGACTGGACTGGACTGGCCAAGGGACTGGGTGTTCTTGCGTGGCTGGCCACCGAACTTCCAGGTGTAGATGTGGTCATGGGGGCAATTCGGGGCCCTCTTGGGGGGCTAGGTTCCCGGCTGGTGCCAGGTCGGGGGCTCTGTTCCCGGCTGGTGCCAGGTCGGGGGCTTCTGGCCCTGGATTGGGTTCTTCTGGGCCTGTAGGGGCTTCTGGCCCTGGATGGTGTTCTTCTGGGCCTGTAGGGGCTTCTGGCCCTGGATGGTGTTCTTCTGGGCCTGTAGGGGCTTCTGGCCCTGGATTGGGTTCTTCTGGCCCTGTAGGGGCTTCTGGCCCTGGATTGGGTTTGGCGGGCCCTGTCGGGGCTTCGTGCCCTGGATTGGGTTCGGCGGGCCCTGTAGGGGCTTCTGGCCCTGGATTGTGTTCGGCGGGCCCTGTAGGGGCTTCTGGCCCTGGTTTGGGATCTGCGGCCTCTGGCTGTGCTTCGGGGCCTGGATGGGGTTCGGGCCCTGGATGGGGTTCGGGCCCTGGCTGGGCTTCGTGCCCTGGATTGGGTTCTTCGGCCTCTGGCTGTGCTTCGGGGCCTGGATGGGGTTCGGGCCCTGGATGGGGTTCGGGCCCTGCTGCGGGGCATGGGTTTCCGAACTGCCCTACTTGAAGGCATGGCCGGTGTGGGCTCACTGGTGCTGCCTGTTCTGGGGGCAGAGGTGGTGGGTGCTGCAGTGGCCAGCTTTTTGGCTGCAGGAGGGGCACGGGGCTTGGGGCCCCTTTTTTTGGTACCTGAGGGTCCAGGGTCCCTTGGTGGGGCCGAGGTGGGAGTCTTGGCTCTCAGTTTTCGGCCAGCTTGCTGGGACCTTGTTGTGGGGCCCTCCGCGGTCTTGCTTGGCTGGGGTCGCTTGCTCATCGCCTTTTTTGGTGCCATCGTACACAAATGCTCAAAGAGAATGAGCTTTGGGTGCAGGGACCTTTAAATAATGAGCCCAGCGTGTGACGCCTATGCGCACGACTACGCGCTCGTACGAACGTACGTTCGAGCGGAACCAGGAAACCGCTGGGGTTTCACTTATCTGCTGCCTGGAAGAAGCATAAAGATGGCGCCCACTATCTTCACCCGTCAACAGGAAGAGATCCTCATGCTGGTAAGTGGCTGCCTGTGCATTTTAATCGAATAGTCAATGATGGCCTAAATGTAAATGATGCGTTTGGAACTAGTTTGGGGTATCTTAATGTTTAATCACTGGCTCCTCACACTTCATCCTCAAGGGCCGAGCCTGGCCACGTTTTCAACTGTCTATGCTGATGTCCTAATTCGGCCAATTGCTCCGGCTTAGCAACAGTTAATTAACCTGTGGAGTAGCGGGGCGAGCTGGCAAACCTGGCCTGTCTCGGACCTTGATGCGGATGTTTGAGGAACACTGTTTTCCTAAGCCATAAAAACACAACGGGAAGCCACACACGTGGTCCAAAAGCCTAAGCATTAGGCTACATCTTGGATGTTTAAACCATCCTAACATGCCATAGATGCAGGTGGCCTGATTCTTGATGTTGGCTATTATCTGTATGTACATGGTGTGTGATACATATAACATAAGACCAGACTGTCAATCACAGTCAACGTCCTCTTGAAGGCACTCCCCAAAAATGGCGGCCACTCGAAATGTGTGTGTTAATGACATTAAATTCTCAACTTGTGATGCAACACATATGGGTCTGTGTGTAAAAGTAAAAGCTCTGTGTCCATTATGTTTTTCAGATCATGCTTCAGCGCCGGTATGACTTCGCGCCCAATGTGTGCGAGAAAAGGGACATCGCCCGGGAGATCATCGCGGAGATCCACCGTGTGACCAGCACCACCTTCACTCACACCCAGATAATGCAGCATTGGTCGGACCTGAAACGTCTGCACATGCCCCGGGTGCGGAGGTATTTTGGGATCCATTTCCCAAGTAAGTACAAAGCAATTGCATGGTATATGTTCCAAATGTCTAAGTTATGCCTTTATTTATAATGACTTTTCTTTGGTAGTGTTGGAAATGGATTTCAGAATTCGCCGCACCCGGAGACGTACAGGCCGACCAGTGCTGCATGACTCTGCATCTGTGAGTGAAGGTGGTGGATCTCCCGGGCGACGGACCTACCCCTCCTCTGTGGCCTCCTCAGACCAGCCCCTGGACCTTACCACAGAGGAGGGGCCAAGCCGCGTGGGCGTGGAGTCATACCTGGCCACGCATGGGGAAGGCTCTGGTATGTCACTCTTCATGTATAGGCACAAAGATATACATGGCAGGCCAAAAACTAAGTTATCCTTTATTATGTATTTGTAGAAGCTTCAGGAGCGGGTGAGATAGTGGAGGAGGAGGCAGCAGAGATGCTTGAAGTCGATCCTGGCGAAGGTGAGTGATGTCAGCCAGACTGGGAGCCAGATATGTTGGGAATAGTGACTCTCTACAAGTACTAACCAAATGTCACATGTTTCTCCAGGGACTTCTTCACAGCAGAGCCAGGACCAAGGGCAGCCTGTTGGCCCCAACCAGCCATCTGTCGGCCACCAACTCCGTAAGTCTCCATGCCATTATTCATATTAATGTTTGCTTAGCTAATAACACACACATAACTAAAGGCGTAGCCAATGTGTAGTTCACACTTTAATGTGGGCACTTCGTTAGCTTAAAGAGGACCCTAACTAGTATTAAGAACCAAAGACTTAGCCATCACACTGTACCTACAGATTAGAAACATGGAAAAACACCCTTCACCCATCTAATGCATGTTATTAGACTGAACAAAACCAATATTGGGGAATATGGAATGCGCAATATTTACAGGCAGCATGGGATACAGATTGAAAAAAGGAAGGTGCTGCCATGCATTGTGTGAGTGATGACCTTTCCCTCAACCCAGCTATGCTCTGGATTCCCAACGCACCACTGTAACCTACTCCCCTGTACTTTATCCAACTCTCCACTCCTCATTAAGTGTTATGCTTCAGAGTCCAGATGGCGGCGCTGTAATCCCCAAAAAACCCTAAATAACTTTGAGGTGGTGCAGAATCATTTGTGAATAGTTATTGGTTTTCATTAAATAATGTTGAAGGTCCGGTTTAAGGAGTTTAAACACTTACCTGTGGGAAATGCATTAACTGTATCCCTTTGAAGAAGGACATATGTCATGCATTTACATGTATTTGATTAACCCTAAATCTATTTCCAGCATACAAACCGGTCTGGGACTCCTATTTATGTTTCTTTCTCTATTGGTTACAGGGATGATCCCCCAAACCTTGGCGGGAAAAAAAAAAAGAATGAAGGAGTTGGTGGCCGAGCTGCTGGCCATACAGGCGACGTTGGGGCCAACAGATGAAGAAGACGAGGAGGATTAGTGCCCTTGGTCCTGGCTCCTTTCTTAAAGTTGTTTTTAAATTTTTACAAATTTTATACATTGTTTTATCGTTTTGGTTAAAAACCAAAAAAGATGTTTTATAAAAAAAAAACAAAAAAACAAAAAAAAAAGGTGTTTTACTGTTAAAAAAAAAAACAATATTTATATGTGTTTTTCCTTGCAAAAAAAAAAAAAAAAGGTTTACAAACAAAAACCCAAAAAAAAATAAAAGTTTTTACTATTATTCCAAAAAAAACCAAGAAAATATTTTAAATAAATTATATTTTAAGCCTTCCGAAATGTGTCTTTTCTAATATGCACACACCCAAAAAATTACACAAACCAGAAACAACACACTTAGAAACATATAGACATATGTAAATTATGTGATATTCTTACGTTTTATGGACCGAGAAATGAAGTGGGATGCAGCCGCTACGGGGTTTAGGTAAGTTTGAGGGACCGAGAAATGAAGTTGGATGCAAGCGCTAAGGGGTTTAGGTAAGTTTGAGGGACCGAGAAATGAAGTTGGATGCAAGCGCTAAGGGGTTTAGGTAAGTTTGAGGGACCGAGAAATGAAGTGGGATGCAGCCGCTAAGGGGTTTAGGTAAGTTTGAGGGACCGAGAAATGAAGTGGGATGCAGCCGCTAAGGGGTTTAGGTAAGTTTGAGGGACCGAGAAATGAAGTGGGATGCAGCCGCTAAGGGGTTTAGGTAAGTTTGAGGGACCGAGAAATGAAGTTGGATGCAAGCGCGAAGGGGTTTAGGTAAGTTTGAGGGACCGAGAAATGAAGTGGGATGCAAGCGCAAAGGGGTTTAGGTAAGTTTGAGGGACCGAGAAATGAAGTTGGATGCAAGCGCTAAGGGGTTTAGGTAAGTTTGAGGGACCGAGAAATGAAGTTGGATGCAAGCGCTAAGGGGTTTAGGTAAGTTTGAGGGACTGAGAAATGAAGTGGGATGCAGCCGCTAAGGGGTTTAGGTAAGTTTGAGGGACCGAGAAATGAAGTGGGATGCAGCCGCTAAGGGGTTTAGGTAAGTTTGAGGGACCGAGAAATGAAGTTGGATGCAAGCGCGAAGGGGTTTAGGTAAGTTTGAGGGACCGAGAAATGAAGTGGGATGCAAGCGCAAAGGGGTTTAGGTAAGTTTGAGGGACCGAGAAATGAAGTTGGATGCAAGCGCTAAGGGGTTTAGGTAAGTTTGAGGGACCGAGAAATGAAGTTGGATGCAAGCGCTAAGGGGTTTAGGTAAGTTTGAGGGACCGAGAAATGAAGTTGGATGCAAGCGCGAAGGGGTTTAGGTAAGTTTGAGGGACCGAGAAATGAAGTGGGATGCAAGCGCAAAGGGGTTTAGGTAAGTTTGAGGGACCGAGAAATGAAGTTGGATGCAAGCGCTAAGGGGTTTAGGTAAGTTTGAGGGACCGAGAAATGAAGTTGGATGCAAGCGCTAAGGGGTTTAGGTAAGTTTGAGGGACCGAGAAATGAAGTGGGATGCAAGCGCTAAGGGGTTTAGGTAAGTTTGAGGGACCGAGAAATGAAGTGGGATGCAAGCGCAAAGGGGTTTAGGTAAGTTTGAGGGACCGAGAAATGAAGTGGGATGCAAGCGCAAAGGGGTTTAGGTAAGTTTGAGGGACCGAGAAATGAAGTGGGATGCAAGCGCAAAGGGGTTTAGGTAAGTTTGAGGGACCGAGAAATGAAGTTGGATGCAAGCGCTAAGGGGTTTAGGTAAGTTTGAGGGACCGAGAAATGAAGTTGGATGCAAGCGCAAAGGGGTTTAGGTAAGTTTGAGGGACCGAGAAATGAAGTGGGATGCAGCCGCTAAGGGGTTTAGGTAAGTTTGAGGGACCGAGAAATGAAGTGGGATGCAAGCGCTAAGGGGTTTAGGTAAGTTTGAGGGACCGAGAAATGAAGTGGGATGCAGCCGCTAAGGGGTTTAGGTAAGTTTCTGGTTGAGGGTGCGCATGCGCAAGATCTTATAAACATACGAACGCACGAATCTAAGAGGCCAAAAACCAATGAAAACCAGAGGCAAACGCAAGTAATTGGAAGAGGTTGACGATGGAAGCAGCCGAAAAAACAGGCTGCCGCCGCAACAGGTGAGCACATGAACGTGATTTTTACGATTGGCAACTGACTGAGGCAAGTTCGGGAGATATCATACGAACGGACGTATCTTTTAGGATAGAAACGTATTTGCTTATTGAATCACTCGCAAGTTCATACGAACGCACGAGCGGACGTGAAAAATAGGATGATCGTGAGCCAAATCCAAGCTGTTACATGTTTCTTTGAATCAACCCACATATGTCTCCTCTTTGCTTCCCTAAGTGCATCCTGTAAACCCTAGAGCACTGCTTTGCTTTCCTATGTGCACCCCTACACCATATGTCTCCTCTTTGCTTCCCTATGTACACCCTCTAACCCCTAAAGCACCACTTTGCTATCTTATGTGCACCCCTACACCATATGGCTCCTCTTTGCTTCCCCTATGTGAATCCTCCAACCCCTAGCATTCCTCTGTGCTTTCTTATGTGCACCCCTAAACCCTAGAGTACCTCTATCATTCCACATGATCCCCCCTTATCACTTTAAGTGAACCTTCTAGTGTTTCTCTCTGCTTGCCTCCTTGCACCTCCTATTGCCTTGTGTCCCTCTCTGTGCATTCTCTGGTATATACTGTAGAGTTCCTCTCTGCTTCCTCCAACTTCCAGTGCTCTGCTCTGCTTCTCCCTGTGCATGTACTATGGTCTAGTATTCCTTCTTTCTCCATTGGTGTATTCCGTGACCCAAAAGGAATTGTCTGCTCCTGGATTTTAACCACAAACCTGTACACTACACATATTCCATGTTGCATCCCAAAGGTCTCTGTATCTGCCATGGGCAAAGTGGGTAGACACAAGCTGTCTACTTTGATGAACACATGGCTAAAAGGCACATGACGCACTGTTCCCATAACCCTTACCCCTCGATTCAAAGAGCAAAAGTTAATTGATTTCGGATCGAGAATCGTAAGTTTGGGTGGGTGTTAGTCATTTTTTCCTGTTTTTTTGGCCATTTCCGACTCGCACGAGCCTACGTACGAATGCGTATATGCTCTTACGATCATCGGAAGTTCGTTCCTAAATTTTAGGATCAAAACGTAAAACTTAGGATCAAATCCTAAAACTTAGGATCAAAACGTAAAACTTAGGATAATCGGATGTGTTTAGGTGTGATTCAGAGAGCAGTTTTCAAACCTCTAAATACGTTTTAAAAGAAAGCCACTGCCGACACCTTTTAGCAGTCGGATTGCTGTTCTTGAACAGGTTTTTTGGCTATTTGGAGGAGTCTGCGCGTCTTGAGCTCCAATGAACTGCATGTATCAGCATGGCCGAGGCCATAAATTGTATGGCAATGCATACCTGATTCATGTATGCCTTATAAAAGCATTTTAATGTGGACCTTAATTAGTCCTTTGCATGTCAACCTTTATTTTGCAATATATTTGCGTTAATTAAAGAAACTTATGTCCTTTGTTATTTATTTTTAAATTGATGTACTAGAATAATATTTTTAGATTGAATTTATTGGTGTAGTTGTTTACCTTTGCTTTGTTTAATTATTTAAGCACATCTTTGGACAGATGCATCACACTTACTGAGGAGAGGAGAGCGGGATAAAGTGCAGGATGTGGGTTACTGCTGTATTTTGCACAGACACAGCAGAGCTGGGGGCACGGAAAGGTCAGAAATCAAAGAATGCAGAGCAACACAGTCACAAGGCCCTTTCTGTTTGCAGGCTGCCCGAGAATACCTGAGCCGCCATCTTGGCTGTTTCTAGGCTCATAACATGCTGAAGTTGCTGGGTGTTTTTTAAATTTTGAGAGCAAATCTGTATGTAGAGGGTGTGGGTAACCACACCAAAAATTTTAAGTTGTACCATTTGAAGCCAAAATATTAAAATTAAATCCACAAGTAAAAAATGCAAGTTAACTAAAAATTAAACAAAGTAAGATTTACTTATGCAAATGCATTCATTAATGGTTGGTTAATACAAAATGAATGAAATAAAGAAAAATAAAAGACCAAATATTTAGAATGCACTTTAATGAGGTAAGTTTGTAGTGCGCAGCCGCAAGATCAGAAGGATTTACGTCCAGACAAAAAAGGAAAAAGGGCAAAACCAATGTTGCAACCTGAGAAATGAAACGGAAAATTCAGGATGGAAACTGACATAGGTCTGATTCCCGAACTGCCATACGAACGGACGTACATTTTAGGATAGAAACGTATTTGCTTATAGAATCACTCGCAAGTTCATACGAACGCACGAGCGTACGGGAAAAATAGGATGATCGGCACCAAAATCCAAGCTGTTACATGTTTCTTTGAATCGACCCCTTAGTGTAGCAAAGCAGGCGAGCACACAAGGGGGTGCTCCAGGGTATAGGCCCCCCAAAATACCCATTGATGTTGCTGCATCAGTTATATCCTCACCACTTTGGCAGCTAAGGAATGCAGAAGCCACGCCCCCAGTCACCGCCCCTATGAAATTCCCTGGTTCTCCACTGTAGCAAAGTGTTTTCCTCTATACACCCGCTAAACTGAGTGATCCCCATTGTAACACTACACTTAATCCCTGGGATCCCTTTAATCATTCTTTCCTCTGACACATGTGATCCTAAATGTGCCATGTGCCCTTTCGGGTCCCCAGTGTAACAGTTTGCTCCCTTCTTAGCACCCGTAAATGCTTGGAGTTTAACACAATTATGCCATCTATTCTCACCCTCAAGATGGGAAACCTAGGTTTTAATTTATCTCTTTGCAGATGGTTTGCCAACTTTCTAATGAAATGTGGAGGACTGCTGCTTCTCCAACCTTGTCCTGAACACTGGAGCCCCTCAAGGATGTGTGCTGATCCCCCTCTTATACACAGTCTATATGCATGACTGTGTAGCTTTCTACGACTATGTCCTACCACGACCAGTTGACACGGTCGTGGTAGAACTAATCAAGAACAACGATGAGAAGGTTCATCTTGAGGAGATGAGTCCAGAGAGCTGGTTCCAGTCAAACAATCTCTCAATGTTGCAAAACAAAAGAGATGGTCATTGATTTTGGCACCAAAAAGGCAGATACTATCAGCACAGCAGGGTCAATGAGACCTTGGTGAAAGAGTGTCCACTTTCAAAAACCTTGTACACATATCGCAGAATCTGTAATAGAACCACCATATCAATGCAATGGTGAAGACCCACCAGCACCTGTTCCATCTAAGATTCTTACAATACTTCAAGCTATCCATTCGGGTACTAAGGAACAATATTAGCCTATTACCAAAAGCAGGGCTGTTTCTTGGGGAGGGAGAGCAGGGCGATCGCTCTGGGCACCAAGGCCATAGAGTCACTTTATTAACCGCTTGCTGCCTCACATTGCCCTAGTTCTGCTATCTGCATGTAGCCTAGTTTGTAGCTGCGTACATGGGTTAAACTAAGGTGGGCTGGTATGTAACGTGACAAACTAAGTTGTTTCAGACTATTCTTGCACTTTGTTTTTTTTTTATTATAAGGAATGTGTGCGCGCACATAAACGCACGCTCGCATACACACATCCATTATGATGTCGTCCTGCTCCTGTGTAAAGATGGCATAGCTCCTGGTATAGCTCTGACGTTTCCCAGCAGTGACGTGCAGGACATCCCAAATTGGAATGCCCCAGAGACATGATGCCTGTAACCCAGCCCTGGATTCCTTCACACTCCAAAGGGCTGGGTTACATGGGTTTTGGCCTGCTTTAAAACATCATGACCAAATCAGGTTAGGATGGAATAACCCACCTCCTTTACATTATTATTAAAGTAACACAGGTTCCCTCACATAAAGCAGAACAAAACCCAGAGCGGCCACTGGTCTTCCCCCTGGAAATCCCAGATCGGGATGCCCCACTGTGTAAAACCCTTTTTACTGAGACTTTACTCAGAAATGGCAGACTCCCTCTCTTAAAGTGGAACAAGCCATGATTAGTTTAATGACCTTTGCAGCCGTATATTGTAGTGCCCCCCCAGTCTGATCAAGACAACGGAACCTCATCTTCAAGAGACCAAAGGCTCGCTCCACCACAGAGCGAGTCCTCCTGGGGGCAGTATTGTAGGGCTCCTCTGCCTGTGAAGATGGGTGCAGGATTGGGGTCAGCAGCCAGGGGAGCAAAGGATAGCCAGAGTCTCCCCCCCCCCCCCAAAAACAAAAAAAAACAAAAACAAAATAAAAATAAAAAAAGGTGTGCATTGCAACAATAGAAAAGAGGGACAAATAGGTGAGCGGGGTAGGGTTGGAGTAAAGGACATTTGTAATGAGCCTACATGCACATCCAACCTGTACACTCATTAAAAAAGTCTGGGGAATACTACTTACATAAGAGGGCAAGAACATGACGCAATAGGGTTCGATCACTTAACCTATTTAATTTAAAGTTAAAAAATTAGGCTAAAAATATACTAACAAAAAAAATAACAAATAGTGTGTTAAGGGAAAAAAAAATAAAAGACAGGGTGGGCAACCAATACAAGTTTCATACACATACCCAGTAAGGCGGGTGAGCTCAAATAGGTGCAGCCTGGTTTCTGCCATACTCAGCAGGACAAGACCGCGGAGCTGGCGCTGCTGATGTGCTCCAACAGGACTGCATATTATTGCCCGAGTGCAAATACGGCTGCTCTGACTTGCCGTAAGTGAAGGCTCGGCGGCCCCGTTTCATTAGGGTGATTTCAATCGGAAAACAAGGCTCTGCATCACTGAAAAAAACGGACCAATGAATGAGGCGTCCGTTTTGCCGGGAAACAGCCTCGTGCGAGCCGACAATCGGAAAGGCGGCTGAGCGCACACCTGAGCGCATAAACGCACACTAAAATCAACGTAGCACCCTTTCCTGACCCGATCAAAGCCCAAAACCAACGGGAAAACGCACGGGAGAAGTGAACGGGGAGGCTCTGCATCAAGCCATATGTGCTGTGGTCAGGCATTTCTGGTACTTGAAGTTCAACATGGAGAGATTGAGAAAGAGCTTATTTCCTCAATCTGTTTATTCAACCACACAACCCCATAACATTGCTGTTACACAGCTGTACGGGGTCATGTCACATATACTGTAGTGTATACAGTTTAGCTAAAATCGCACCCATTTTAACTAGATAAAGGTTCTATTATATTTTCTACAAATCCCCTGTTCTACTTACCCACCTGGCATTCCCATGTCTAAATCCAGCCCAATGATTGGACACTGGCGGTCACATGGCGCTGAGTCCTCTCCTGGCCACCAGTCAATGTGACTGCTGTATTGCGCTGAGCGAACACCCAGCAGGTAAGTCTACTCCCAGGTCTAAAACCTTCTATTCATCCAAAAATGGGTGTTGGCTTGTTCATGTTTATCATGTTGCATTGTGAGAAGCTGCAAAGAGCATTTCATACCTGTATGATGATGTGACATTGATAAATATTGATTGATTGACTTTTTAATTGTATTTAAGGAATCATCCAAAATCAACCAGTGAAGTTAAGTCCGATCAACTCTCTCTTTGCTTTATCTACAGCACTCCTTGGGGACAACTGACAGGTACCTTATGTTATTACTAATTCTAGTCCCCTGCCCAGTGAAAAAACAGACTCTGATGGCTTAAACAATTAAAATAATAAATAATTTGAATTTTAACAGTCAAGTTCTCTAAAGTTTAGCAGTCAGGGTTAATTATCTTTTTACCACATTTAACAGGACTCAGACTGTACAAGTTCTTTACGTGTTTTAGGACCCACCTGGCAGGTATACACAGTCCACTTGAGTTTTGCATTGAGTTTAGGTGTTGTATTAGTGGTCTTTGCCTCCTGGCCATTGCTCACATAAATCTTCCTGGAGTTCCCCTGTAAATAATAACTGACATACAGTAGCCTGAGGTACATAGATCCCTTCTTCCCAGACATGAATGTTCGGATTGGAGAAGTGAAGCGAGTTCGCTTTTTCTGATCCAATATCTTTTCCTGTTTTAGGGAAGTATGTTATACCCTTCTGAACTACGGGAATCATCCAGACAATAGGCTTTCTATCAGGTCACCGGCCAAATTCCCCTGATTAATCCTTCTAGCAAAAAAGACAAACAATGTGCTGTTATAGCTTCACTAAAACAAGGTTATGGATTTTATTTGCATATAAAAGCAGCTCAGATAAGCAGAATTTCACCCAAATTGGAGAGTCCCCGGAGCTATCAGGAAGAATATTATAAAAAACGTATTGTGCAGCCGGTGTTGGCAGCTGCAGAGTTAAAGGGACAGCTATGACATCATTGTTCTCTCGCACTTCCTAATTCGGTTTAAAATAGTCTCAACATAGTCTTTAATGGCTCTGGCAATTCTCCCTTCTTTTGATAGGCCTAGCCTGGAAAAGCAGATATTCCTGTTTAAAAGTGGGACTTAAACCCACAGACCTCCAAGAAGGACACAGCTACTACATTCTGTCCAATGTGTTTTTTTGAACCAGGACTGGTTTTTGGGCCAGGACTTAGGGTGGATTCTCTAATTGGCTGCCTGGTTAGGTAGCTTAAGGCTCAGCTGGAACATATTTCAACCCTTTACCCTATGTAATTTACCCTGATGAACCCACTGCCTAACTTTTCAAGACCATAAGAGATGCTTTGTAATAGCTGCCTGAGCAGGTTTATTCTGGATCTCTGCATCTCTTAATCTTAGGTTGTGTACTACCTAAGATCTCAGATCTAAGATCTAAGATGTCTGGCCTTCTACTTTTTCTTGGTGCACTACATACCCCACTTCCCATACTGGGTCTCCTTCAAATAGGGCCTTGGAATAGCTGCCTGGTTTGGTTGCTTCTTAAACCTTATCTGGGTCAACTATCTATCCAACTTCCATGGGCTAGGTCTTAGTTGCCTTGGAAAAGCTGCCTGGGTAGGTAGCTTGTGGTTCAGATAGATCATCTCATCTCTCAGCGCTTACCTGCCATGGTATTCCATGATGAACCAACTACCAAGCTTCACAGGACCTAAACTCCTCCTATTGGTACCTTGCAATGGCTGCCTGAGC
Source organism: Gastrophryne carolinensis (assembly GCA_027917425.1). Lineage (NCBI taxonomy): Eukaryota > Metazoa > Chordata > Amphibia > Anura > Microhylidae > Gastrophryne > Gastrophryne carolinensis. The sequence continues at coordinate 40,250,861 of CM051240.1, read as the reverse complement.
AAATAGCTAGCTGGACAGGGGCTCCTACCCATCTCTTAACCTTAAATTGTGTACCCTGACTGGTCTACTAACCTTCACTAATCCAGTCTAACCTCCAACCTACGTTACTAGCCTGGACTAGGTCTTATCCAAGTGACACCTTGACATTGCTGCCTGGGTATCTTTCTTCTGGTCAGGTATAGCCTCTCATTTATCAACCCTTACCCTTTGCAGTTTACCATGACAAAGTCAATATTCAAATTCCCTGGACCAAGAATCCTCCCCATGGCACAATGGAACAGCTGCCTGGGTAGATATCTCCTAGGTAAAGGTATATCTTCTAGGTAAAGTGATCTCACTATCTCTTGACCATTTTGTAGCCTATTTGGCCTGATACTCTATACTACCTACCTCACTTCCCTGAACTAGGTCTCATTCAAGTGGCTGCCTGCAATGGCAGCCTGACTAGTTTTTGTCTCCAATCCCTCTACTCCCAAACCAATGACTGCCCCCCCTCTATCCACTTCCACAGCTTGTCCTCCTACCTCGTTCCCTGGAAAGGGAACCCGTATTAGAACAAAAATGGCCGACATATTTAACCCTTTGATTTCAATCCTTGTGGTTCACCCTGTTGACCTTTTTTCCCCTTTCTACACCCAAATTAAGGTAGCCTACCCATCGCAAAGAATTCCTTGTATGTATGTAATGTATATGCTTGGTAAACAATCAATCCGATTTTGAAATAGTACTCAAAGCGGTGCTTCTGATGGCTCTGGGGAACTAAATAGCTGTAACACTGCCAATATCTGAAAATCACCCCCTCCCCTGAGAACATCACTTGCCAATCTACACAAGCCAACCACTTATGGAGAACACAAGATGAACATTTCATCACATGTGTGCCACCTCTACCTCTATCAATCAGAGTCGCAGTGTGTAGTAGCATCTTGTGTCCCCAGTCCTTATTGGTTCATTTGGATTAGTAACTATAACACCTATGGGGGGGGAGGCAGCGGGCATCTCGAATTAGCCCGCTTCAAAATCCCTGTACCAGTTATCTCATCTACCTTTCAGTTCCTTCACTGAAAAACAAAGTAATCCCCAGGTACGTGGGACTCAATCTCAGAAATAGGAGAAAGAAAAAGGAAGTGGCAGGTTTGGTGTAATGTTTATTGGTTAGGGTTTCATTCATGGTTCAGGGTTCATTTTAGGGGTTAGGTTGGAGGTGAAGATGGTGTTTGGAAACTGGTCCTTAATGCGAAACAAAACCCAGCGCAGCTGGCCCAGAAATTAAAGAGATTCCCAAATTGGGATGTCCCGCTGTGTGAAACTCCCCAGATTGCCCTGAAAACTCAACTCTTCTCGGTCCTACGTCGCATGTGCAGGCTGTCGTCCAATTAGAGGGGTTTGCCATGTATACCACATGTGGCAAATGTCCCTGCGCTTCTGCTATCGGGAGCGCAGGCTGCCACATCACCACATCTTTGGGGTGTGTGCATACTCCTGTCCCCAGCCATTCCGAGCCTGGACAGGAGCGTGAACGCTGCTGGGGATGCAGCTGTTTGTACTCCTGTTTGCCAAATTACGTATACATGGCAAACAGCTGTGATTGGATGAGAACCCGCACATGCTCCGTAAGAGCAGGAAAAAGTGAGTTTTACTGGGAAATCTGGGGGGTGTCATACAGCGGGACATCCCAAATCGGGATGCCTAGGGGGAAAAGGAACAAAACCAAAGATAGTAAAAATCCTGGGTTTTGTTCCGCCTTAAGATACGAGTAAGAAACGTTTGGCACCAGGTTTGAAGTCTTTAGGCACTAGAGACATGTTTATGGGATTTAGTTAATAATAGTCACAGACACAAATCAGGCAGACAGCAAAAACATTAATGTGCCCCTATCACCTCCCTGACTGCCAGTGGCATTTGCCACAGAACGCATGGGCTATTGGCGACTACTGCAAGCAGGAGGACTGATGCCATCTTTACCACTAAGTCAAAGGCATAGCTAGGCTTTCTAGCACCCGGGGCTACCTGTGCTTAGGCCTCCCTTTTGGCATCCTCTAATCCTCTGCACCCAGGGCACGTGCCCTGCTTGCCTCCCCTAGCTACGCCCCAGCACTAAGTATCCTGCTATTTGCACGTCAGCACTTATGCTTTTTTGTCGTTTATGCTCAATCGTTTTTCTATCCCTCCATTTGCACATATTTGGTTGCTTGTGGTTTTTGAATTGATGCATTGCTATATTTATTACACTTGTCACTTTGTGTATGTGGGTTTGTGGATTGAAGTTAGGATACGATTTCCATCTAGTTTGGGGATCTGTGATGGCAGCTGATAAACTCTCCCGGCTGTGCTGATGTTGTTTTTATGATGTGATGTGATTTATGTTTTAATAAACTTTATGAATATTTTTCTACAATATTGTGTATTGTGGTGGTGCCACTCATATTCTTTGGTAGCTTTACAGTCGTGACCTAGGTCTGACAGTTTTCTTTTGTTCAGGTTGTTTATTACCATTGGAGTGGGCACACTTAGCATATTTGTTACCGTGTGTGTGGGGATGTCAGTGCGTCTTATCGGATGAATGTTAAAAAAAAACAAAAAAAAGCAAAGTAAACTTACATAACCATTGCTCCAAGACGATGGAGGAGTGGCCACAAGCAGGTGCCATGCCTGAGTGCTGCCCTGCTTCTCGGGGCAACTGCCTATGGGAATGTGGATGGGGAGGGGGGAATGCCGCACTGCCTGTATGGGGAATGGGAGAGGGGGAATGCCACACTGTCTATGGGCAGGGGCGGGCTGGCCATAGGGCATACCGGGCAAAATCCCGGTAGGCCGGCGCCAGAGAAGGCCGCAACCCAGTGCAAAAGATGCTGGAGGGTGAGGGGCAGCATCTTTTCCATGGGGTTGCGGCCTTCCCTTCCTGCTGTTCCTGCTGCTGCCACTACCGTCGTCGCTCTCACGCACACACACATACATGCTTACCGGCACTTCCTGGCTGTTGCGCGCTGGTTGGTGGGCGTGTCCCATATGGCCGGCGTCCAATGAAAACATTGGACGCCGGCCATATGGGGCACGCCCACCAACCAGCGTGCAACAGCCAGGAAGTGCTTGTAAGCATGTGTGTTTGTGTGTCTGAGAGCAGCGGCAGCAGCGGCAGGAACAGCGGGTCAGGCAGGCAGGCCCTCCGACTATCAGAAACCAAAGGTAAGCATGTGTGGGCGTATGAGTGGCGTCACAAGGCGCGGCGGGGGAGGGGAGATGCTGCTCATTGGCTGTACTGAGGGGTGCCCCTATGTGGCTGCACAGAGGGATGCCCCGCACTGGCTGCACAGAGGGATGCCCCGCACTGGCTGCACAGAGGGATGCCCCGCACTGGCTGCACTGAGGGATGCCCCGCACTGGCTGCACTGAGGGATGCCCCGCACTGGCTGCACTGAGGGATGCCCCGCACTGGCTGCACTGAGGGATGCCCCGCACTGCCCGTAATGGAAGATGCTGCAATGTGCCTCTGTGGGATGCCCCTCACTTGCTTTAATGAGGGATACCAATTACTGCCTGTAATAGGGGATTCTGCCTGTAATAGGGGATTCTGCCTGTAATGGGGGGATTTAAGTACACCATTTGGTTCAGAATATTTTCTTTCTTATTTTTGTCCTTTAAACCCTGGGTGTGTCTTATGGAGAGAAAATAAGGTGTTGTATATATAGTGACATTAAGATACTATACCGGGCCAGAAACAGGGCAGCAGGGCCTGTGTGCCCCAAAAAGTCCCGGGCCGTTTTCTAGCCCCAGTCCACCCCTGTCTATGGGGATCAGGATGGGGAAATGCCACACTGCCTATGGGGATCAGGATGGGGGAATGCCACACTGCTGCCTATAGGGAATGGGATTGGGGAATGCCACACTGTTGCCTATGGGGAATGGGAGGGAGGAATGCCACACTGCCTATGGGGATCAGGATGGGGGAGGGGGGATTGCCACACTGCCTATAGGGAATGGGAGGGGGGATGCCACACTGCCTATATGGGAAATGGGAAGGGGGGCATTCCACACTGCCTATGGGTATTAGGAGGGGAACTGCCAAACTGCCACCTATGGGGAATTGGTGGGGGGGGGGGGGATGCCACACTGCATATAATGGGGAATGGGAGGGGGGTGCTGTGTGAACCCCCCCAGCTTGCCTGTAACAGCTTACCTTTTTTCAGTCCAACGGCGCATGTACGGGTTCTTGTCTAGTCAGAGCCGTTTGCAGTGCCTATGTCATTCAGCTAACAGCTCTGATGTTCTGCAATGGAAAAATTAAAATCAGAATCGTTTGTAGAATGTCAGGCATGAGCCTGTGCATGCGTAGTTGGACCAGGAAGAGGTGAGTTTTACTGGTTGAACTTGGGCATTTCACACAGTGGGGCATCCCAAATCAGGATGCCCTCAGTACATGGAAACAAACCGGAATAGTCAAAACCCAGAGGTTTGTTCCGCTTTAAGGGAACAAGTCAAGTCATCAATTCCTCATTCACATGTTTGGCATTAAGTGGCAGCCAATCATGTGACCACCACCAACCATTTAGGTTTGATGTGCAAGCCTGGCCCTCAAGTCTCACTGGTTGCTGGTGGTCATAAGAGAACTGGTGTGGAGCACGGAAGTAGGAACTTCCTCCAGTGACATCCAGCAATCCCATGGCCTCATTCATTGCCTAGTTTAGGGAACCTCCAGCCTTATTTGATTAATTTTAACCGGACCTTCAGAATAATTTGCCCAAACTCCTAAAAAACTATTCCCCAGCATCTAAAATTATTATATTATAATTATTATATTTTATGTTTTTAGTCACATATAATCTTTCCCCTGCTCGGCTGCAAGTCTGTTCAGGACTAGGATACGGGCTTAGGAGCTTCACATACAGAGAAGAGGAGAGGGGGCAAAAGCACAGGGGGCGGGGTTATAGCTGTGCTTTGCTCAGGCAGAGCAGAGCTGGGGTGAGGAAAAGGACAGCAACCCCAGAATGCAGAGTGGCCCATATAGAAGACACTTCCTGTCTGCAGGCATCCTGAGACTCCAAGGGCTGCCATCTTGGATGTTTAAAGGGTCAGAAAATGCAGGAGGTACAGGTAGGATGATATTTAGTGTGAGCAATCTGTATATACAGGATGTGGGAAACGTATAAGATAGGCTTTTATTTAGGGTGAAGGTCCGGATTATAAAACAGGCTCTTATTCAGGGTGAAGGTCCGGATTAATGTGGGCAATCTGGATGTACAGGGTGTGGGAAACATATAAGATAGGCTCTTATTCAGGGTGAAGGTCTGGATTAATGTGGGCAATATGTTTATGTACAGGGTGGGGGAAACATATAAGATAGGCTCTTATTTAGGGTGAAGGTCCGGATTATAAAATAGGCTCTTATTCAGGGTGAAGGTCTGGATTAATGAGGGCAATCTGTATGTACAGGGTGGGGGAAACATATAAAATAGGCTCTTATTCAGGGTGAAGGTCCAGATTAATGAGGGCAATCTGTATGTACAGGGTGAGGGAAACATATAAGATAGGCTCTTATTCAGGGTGAAGGTCCGGATTAATGTGGGCAATCTGTATGTACAGGGTGTGGGAAACATATAAGATATGCTCTTATTCAGGGGGAAGGTCCGGATTAATGTGAGCAATCTGTATGTACAGGGTGTGGGAAACATATAAGATAGGCTCTTATTCAGGGTGAAGGTCAGGATTAATGTGGGCAATCTGTATGTACAGGGTGGGGGAAACATATAAAATAGGCTCTTATTTAGGGTGAAGGTCCGGATTAATGTGGGCAATCTGTATGTACAGGGTGAGGGAAACATATAAGATAGGCTCTTATTCAGGGTGAAGGTCCGGATTAATGTGGGCAATCTGTATGTACAGGGTGTGGGAAACATATAAGATATGCTCTTATTCAGGGGGAAGGTCCGGATTAATGTGAGCAATCTGTATGTACAGGGTGTGGGAAACATATAAGATAGGCTCTTATTCAGGGTGAAGGTCAGGATTAATGTGGGCAATCTGTATGTACAGGGTGGGGGAAACATATAAGATAGGCTCTTATTTAGGGTGAAGGTCTGGATTAATGTGGGCAATCTGTATGTACAGGGTGTGGGAAACATATAAGACAGGCTCTTATTCAAGGTGAAGGTTCGGATTAATGTGAGCAATCTGTATGTACAGAGTGGGGGGAACATATAAGATAGGCTCTTATTCAGGGTGAAGGTCCGCTTTAATATGGTCTAAATCTGTGACTCTCTTCTGTAGATACAAGAAGTGTCTTTGGGAAACATGCTGGAGTAGCCATTACACACATCGCAATAAACAGACAGAGATGTTATCCCTCTGCTGAGGCATGTCATGTTTAAACTGTGACCTTTAGGGTGCGGGAGGATTTGTTTTATTTGAAGCTTACCTTTCAGCACACAGAATTTGGGTGTGGTGGAAGATTTTCATGCATTTACTGATAGTGACATTTATCTGACATGAAAGGTTAGGTTAGGTGTTGGGGTCAGGTGAGGTGTCGAACCGGGTGTTAGGGTTAAGATTCGAGTTTATTTTAGATAGTAAGAAACAGATGCTGAGCCCCGCACCACCGTAATAATATTCTGATTGCGCTGTGCCAGGCCCGATACGACCTCAAACCATGCACCAAACATTGCAGACACAACTTATTAAAAATGTGGTCCCAGCTACCACAAGGATCACTGAGCCAGCACAAAGCACATCAAGTAATTCATTAATCCTTGATATTATTTTAAATAATCATTCAATATTTTAATAAATAAAAAAAGCACATAAAATCACAGACAGCATAAGACATGAACCCTCTGTTTAAAATCATTCCACACCGGGGGTGTCCCCTTTAAATGTGAAACCCATATTATAATATAAAAATAGTTCACCAGTCCAATATCGAGAAAATCTGAATAAAGTGCAAAAATGCCAAAAAAGTGATAAAAGTGCTAATAAAGTGCTGGTGCCTACATCCAAAATTCATCTACTAGGATAAGAGAAACCAAACAATAACCAAATGAGCCAATAGGCTCCAAAATGGAACAATATCACCTTCTACGTGATGGAGACCAATCCCTGCTGTGCGGCTGGAGACCTCTAATAGCCCACGCGTTCCGTGGTGTACTACTTCCTCAAGGTGCCAGTGCCAGCTTATGCTAGATAGAAGGTAAGGCTGGATGTTGTCCTTTGGTTCTGGGTTTGGGCTTAGGTTAGCTAGTTTATGCCAAGATTAGGTGCCAGCAGGGGCAGACTGTGCTGAAGATACTGTGCAACAGTTTGTTTCTGTATGTGATCTGCATTTATATTGCTAGGTTAATGCAGTTTACATTTATGACAGTAGATGACACTGTTATATATTTGTAGTCTTTGTTGTACATTCTCTACTGCACGTTGTGTTTCCTGTCCATTGAGGTGATCTCCATGATTTCTTTTTCCTGACTATGGTATCCACCATTCAGGGCTGGCTCCAGGTTTGTGGTGGCCCTTGGGCGAGAGAGTCTTAGTGGGGCCCAAAGTAGTCAGGCACATGATGTCACCTTTCAGCTCCGCTGCCACAAATGGGTCATCTTCTGCTGCTGATCGCCCTCCAGTCCTTGTGATTTGGCACCTGGTTTTCGCCACCTTCTGAGCTTTCATCAATTGCCCTCCATTCCAGGCCACCTTCTCTAATGTTGCTGCTTATCCCCTGTTGCTGAGGCCGGCCATGAGCAGGTCTGCACACAATACCCGGCATTTGGTGCTTCAGGTCCACTGTAAAATAATACCATGGCCCAGTGTGAGCCTTAGTGGGCCCCTGAAGATGCCAGGGGCCCCGGCAATTGCCCAGCTTTGCCCTGTGCTGGCGCCGGCCCTGCCACCATGTAAGATGACCTTCTATTACTGCATAAAGCCAGTTACCCCACAAATGTCTATCTGGATTATGACTCCGCTGCACCCAGCACTCAGGTTCTGCAACAGGTTACGGGCCCAGTGACCGAATAAAGTCCCAGTGACCAGACGCGGCCCAGGCAGAGCGTTAGGGGGCTGAAGGATCTCCACTACAGGTAATTAACCGGGGGGGGGGGGGAAGCAAATGTAGGTTTTTCTGTTTTATGCCTGGACAGGGACTTTAAACCGGTTAAACCGGACCAAGACAGCTAATAAAAACAGGCTCAGGGGGGCATCCAGAATGCTGGAGTCCCCCCCCCCCCCACACATAACCCCCCAGAATGCCCGTAATCCTCCCCTTCACTACAAGCCAGCACTGGGAAAGGACTCTCGAGATTGGCCGCCGGGCGGTCACATGGGCCATGGTCGCGTCCTTGGTGCCGGCCACCGGAACAACCCGCCCCTGTGATCGCCCACCGGTGCTGGCTAATAGTGAAGGTGAGGATTACGAGCATGAGCTGGGGGGATATGTGCGGGGGGGGGATGCCATTCTGGATACCCCCCCCCCCAGCTTGCCAACACCCGTTAAATAAAAAACGGGTGTAAGGTAAATGATCCTCTTTGCTAAATCTCAGTATGGTTCCCCCCCCCCCCCCCCCAAATACACACAGACATTAATTTACTCTTTTAGAAGGTAAAATGATGGAGGGAATGCAGAAAAAGGGAGAAAGTCTGAATTAAGTTAAAAGAGAGAGAGAGTCAAAGAAATGCGGAAAAAGGAGAAGAGAGAGAGAAGGGGTGTGGGATAAAAATGTAGGAACGTGGACAAAAAAAAGGGGGAAATATGAAAATAATAGACAGAAGAGGAATGTGGAAAGCAGAGATAAAGGATGGTATGTGGAAAAGAGAAAAGAAGGAGAAGTGTAGAAAAATAAAAAGAAGGAGGGACATGGAAAAAATAGAGAAAAGTGAGGCATGGGAAAAAGGAGGGAATGTAGAATATATATGTATATATATATATATATATATATATATATATACATATATATACATAGAGAGAGAGAGAGAGAGAGGAGGGCGTGGAATAAAAATGTTGGAACATGGAAAAAAAGAGAGAAAAGGGGGAAATATGAAAATAATAGACAGAAGACGGATGTGGAAAGTAGAAAAAAATGAGGGAATGTGGAAAAGAGGGAGAAAGGGAGGAGTTTAGAAAAATAGAAAGAAGGAGGAACATGGAAAAAAATAGAGAAAAGCGGGGCATGGGAAAGAGAAGGGAATGTAGAAAAAAAAAATAATATATATATATATATATATATATATATATATATAGAGAGAGAGAGAGAGAGGAGTGTAGAAAAATAGAAAGAAGGAGGAACATGGAAAAAATAGAGAAAAGCGAGGCATGGGAAAAGGAGGGAAATAGAGAGACAGAGAGAAAGAGAAAGGAGGGGCATGGGAAAAAATTTGGAACATGGATAAAAAGAGAGAAAAAGGGGGAATGGGAAAAGGAGAGACAAATACAGATGTGAAAAGCAGAGAAAGTAGATTGAGGAAAAGAAAGACTACAGAAGAGGTGCAGAACAAAGAGAGAGAAGGAGAATGTAGATAGATGCAGAGAGAGAGACAACGGGAAGTTGATAAGAGAACGAAATGGAGTAAAAGAGGAAATGAAGGAGAGAAAGAAAAGGGAAGAAAGAGCAAATGTGGAAAAGTAAAGAAGAATAAGGAAAGAATAAGAACATTTAGAAATGAGAGCAAGAGAAATAGATGGAAAGATCATGTAAAACAAAACAGTGAAAGGCTAGATGAGAAGAAAATGCCAGAGATGGAGAAAAAGAGATAATTGAAGGAAGTGTGGAAGAGGAGAGTTCTCTCAGGAGGTGTGTGAATGGTGTCTGCCGGTGCCATAGCTGGCACAAGCCAAAGGCCGGCTATGTTTGGGATGCCCTTCCAGTTAAGGTGGACCAAAACCCGTGATTTTCACTATGCCAGGTTTTGATCCTTACCCCAGTTTGGGGTGTCGCGCTGTGTGAAACCCCGCCATTCTCGCTTAGCTCTCCTTGAACCCCCCCTGGTGTGGCTAAAGCCCCTGACTGGAATCCTGGCCGTACCTGTGAGCGGCTGGCGCTATCACTCTGCTTCCTTAGTCTGTGCGCGGCCACACACAGCTATTTAGTTGTGGTCGGTGCACAGCCGAGAAAGGAGGCGAGTAATGCCAGCGCCGGTAAGCTTATTGGGCATCTCGGGGAGTTTCACACAGCACGGCATCTGAGTTGTCCCGGGGGGAGGGAGTATGCCTGCCCTGGAGTCTCATAGACTCCAGGGTGGATTTTGGTCCACTTTAAATATCATTAAAGTGGACTAAAACCCACGCGATCGGCCTGGGAATCTATAAAATCCCCGGGCCGATTGATTCCCTCCCCCTGGGGAATCCAAAATCAGGATGCCCCACCGTGTGAAACCCCCCAGGTCGCCTCATACATTTATCTTGCTTCCCGGTCCAATGGCACATGCGCGAGCCGCGGCCGCATCCCCGCTATCCCTCAGCAGCATTTGTAAATGGCTGGCGAGGGGAACGCTCCCTGGAGGGAAGTGGGGGCGCTCGAAGCCGCTGGCTTTAGACGAAGGCTTAGGCGTTGTGATGTCAGCGGCTCTGAGCTCGCTGATTGGACGAGCGTCCACGCATGTGCCTTAGGACCGGGAAGAGGTGAGTTGTAATCGGCGATCTGGGGGGTTTCACACAGCAGGGCACCCCGGGGTAAAGGACCAAAACCCAGGATAATCCAAATCCTGGGTTTTGGTCCACTTTAAGTAGCCAAAATTGGACAAAAATACTCTTCTGTGTTTGTGGCGGTGGCCTCCTTTAGCACGGTCACTGCCTGCAACCAAGTTGGACATACATCACGCAAGGTGCTTTGCATGCTCATCCAGGAAACACCAATGGCTGGTGGTAGTCACACGCCGGGTGAGTAATTCTGCCTGACCTCCTGCTGGTAGGAATCTTGTCTGGGGAGGCCCAGACTCTGGGTGGTGCAGTGGCCCCCAGGCCACCTTATTAGTTAGCCCAGAGGAGTAGCTAGGCTTTCTGGCACCCAAAACGACACCCCTCCATCCAGGGCCGGTGCCAGCACAGGGCAAACCTGGGCAATTGCCGGGGCCCCTGGCATCTTCAGGGGCCCACTCAGACTCACAATTGGTCATGGTATTAGTTTACAGTGGACCCGAACCACCGAATGCAGGGTACTGTGTGCAGGCCTGCTCATGGCTGGGCTCAGCAACAGGAGATGGTCAGCAACAATGGAGAAGGTGGCATGGAATGGAGGGCAATTTATGGGAGCTCAGAAGGTGGCGAGAACCAGGTGACATCTGACAAGGACTGGAGGGCGATCAGCAGCAGGAGATGACCTATTTGTGACATCATTTGTTGACATCATGTAACTCACTACTTTGGGGCCCATTAAGACTCTCCTGCCCAAGGGCCCCCACAAACCTGGAGCCGGCCCTGCTCCCATCTGTGCTCAGGCCCCCCTTTGCCACCCCCCTGACCTGCTGCACCCGGGGCACCTGCCCCCCCTAGCTACACCCCTGAGTTAGCCTAGGTGTTAGAGTAAGAAGTAAGAGGCCAAATAAGGTGTTACCATTGGGTTTAATGTGAGGAATTAGGTAAGTGTTCAGATCCCAGGCGGAACCCTCGCCTATTTTCTATTCTCTGTGTTGTTTTTCTTGTTCCTCTGCATTTCGTAGCCGAGTTTTCGGATGAGTCTCTGTGACACGACAGGTAAGATAATCTCTGCAAGGTGTGGCCAGCGGCGACCTCTCCTGTTGTCTGATACCCCTGGGAAAGTTACTTACCCTGCTCCCAGGGTAGAAAGCCATAGCGCTGACGGAAGCCGCTTCTGCTTCTGGCCCAGAGCGAACCGAGGCCTAGTTCCAGATAAAGTCACACGGAACACATCCTCCGCCCTGACATGAAATTCATTTAGGTCACATGTTTTTAATGACATTTAGGAAACGGATCCTTTTTATGGCAGTTTTTGCGTAAATCACTGCAATAAAAAACGGCAACACTTTAAGTGTATTAAAAAATGGCAACCAGCAAACAATAGCTATTACTACTTGCTATACAGCACGAGGAGACATATTATTATTATTATTTATTTATATAGCACCATCATCTTCGGTAGCGCTGTACAAAGTAGTAATTACAGACAGAGTAGAAACATACAGTACATAGACAATGAATAACATTTTACTATAACAGCAGTAATATTCTTATTAATACATCAAAGCAGGGGCGGGCTGGGCATGTGCCCTGGGTGCAGTGGGTCAGGGGGTTGCCAAAGGCAGAGGAGTAGCCAGGCTTTCTGGCACCCGGGGCAAAGATTCAAAATGGTGCCCCCCACCTGTTTTCAGGCCCTCCTTTGGCTCCCCCCTGACCTACTGCACCCGGGGCAAGTGCCCCCCCCCCCTGCTACCCCCTAGCTATGCCCCTGGCCAAAGGGGGGCCTGAGCACAAGTGGGGGACGCCATTTGGAATCTTTGCCACGGGGGCCAGAAAGCCTAGCTACTCCTCTGCCTTTGGCACCCCCTGACCCACTGCACCCGGGGCAAGTGCCCCGCCTGTTCCCCCCTAGCTACGCCCCTGGCCAAAGAGGGGCCTGAGCACAAGGGGGGGACGCCATTTGGAATCTTTGCCCTGGGTGCCACAAATTTTAGCTACGTTTCCACCCTGGGAAAAAATTTGAAATGGCACCCCCACCTGTTCTCAGGCCCTCCTTAGGCTCCCCCCTGACCTGCTGCACCCGGGGCACGCGCCCCACCTGTTCCCCCCTAGCTATGCCCCTGGCCAAAGGGGGGCCTGAGCACAGGTGGGGGGTGCCATTTGGAATCTTTGCCCCGGGTGCCAGAAAGCCTAGCTACTCCTCTGCCTTTGGCACCCCCCTGACCTGTTGCACCCGGGGCAAGTGCCCCCCCCTGTTCCCCCCTAGCTACGCCCCTGGCCAAAGGGGGACCTGAGCACAGGTGGGGGGCCCATTTGGAATCTTTGCCCCGGGTGCCAGAAAGCCTAGCTACTCCTCTGCCTTTGGCACCCCCCTGACCTGTTGCACCCGGGGCAAGTGCCCCCCCCTGTTCCCCCCTAGCTACGCCCCTGGCCAAAGGGGGACCTGAGCACAGGTGGGGGGCCCATTTGGAATCTTTGCCCCGGGTGCTAGAAAGCCTAGCTACTCCACTGCCTTTGGCACCCCCTGACCTGCTGCACCCGGGGCATGCACCCCGCCTGCTCCCCCCCTAGCTACGCCCCTGGCCAAAGGGGGGCCTGAGCACAGGTGGGGGGGGGAGGGGGCGCCATTTGGAATCTTTGCCCTGGGGTGCCACAAAGTTTAGCTATGCTTCTACATCAAAGTTTAAATATTGGCAATAATATTAGAAAATAATTAATCGGTAAATACAAAGCATCTTACTGACAACATTGCCATAGTCACAGGCAGCAGGTAAAATACTAGTAGTAGAGGTGAGTACCAAATGGGGCAACAATGCATGAAAGCCATCTGGGCAGTGTAGTTATTAGTTCTGTACTTACCCAGACAGGGGCATAACTATATGGGGGGCATAGGACCATAAGGTCAGCAGGGCCCCGGCATTGTGGCTTCTCCACCTTATTGATCAGGTTTTCATTCACATGGTATCATACAATGGAAACAAAGGAACAATTTGTCTCTGCTGTTTTAGTCTTCAGTAGTCGAGTCAAAATAACAGGTGATGGGTTAGGACTCATGATGGGGCCCCATTTAATGTTTGCACCAGGGCCCAATCGAATATAGTTAAATTACTGGACCCAGACATAATGCATACCAGTGCTCCAAGCAACCCAATCTGTCATGCTTGTGATGGCATGTCATGTCCTATAGAGTGGAACTAAGCATTCCTGTTATGGTCATCATAGGGTTTAAAAGGGTGACCTATTAGGGTTAAGGGGGATTTTGGAAGAACTTTTGGCTGAAAAATGAAAGAGATGATCTGATTGGGTAATCAAGAGTGCAGAGCCTAAATAGAGGGAGAGCCAGTGGGAAAATGACTACGACGGAGCCAAATTATCATTGGAGCAATGGAGCACCTGTTCCAGGCCCGGAATCACTATAATCACCTTGGGAGGATTTGAAGATTCTAAGAGCCTCCACCTTTCCCCTTTCAAGACACCAGGAGGCCGATTCATTAATAGCGCCAGGTAGCGACAGATGAGCGACAGTAGCGTTATTTTCACAGCGCCCGCTAGTATTCGCTGTGCTTGGCCGTTGACAGCGGCTCAGTCGGTGTGCGGTAATGTTGAATACGGGGTTAGGAGTCGCTGTTTGACCGGTTCCGCGCTGTATGGGAGCGCATGACAGCGAATGGCCATAGCGAACGGCTCCCAGCATATTCATTAACAAATCACGCTCAAAAAATTCTCGCGCTGTGAAATGCTTGTTTAAACCCCAGAGCGCTGGCGGCGATGGGTTAAAAGTAGTTTTTTTAACCCCCAAACAACCATATTTTTTTGAAAAAAAAAAAAACAAGTTTTTCAAAACATTTTGTAATATGAATACATTAATATCAGACCTGTAATATCAATTCTGCACAAATTTTTTTTTTTTTTTTTTTTAACCATAAAAAAAATATCTAACATTGCAGAAGTGGTCACAGAATTTTTGCCATTTAAAAAAAAAAAAAAAATACATTAATAGCAATTAATTAAGAATATTTAAAGATTGCTCCATTGAAATGCATTGGAGAGCGCCAGGTAGCGAGAGGTCATACCTGTCGCTGTTCAAGGTCGCTCGCTGGCGCTGTGGGGTGAGGCTGGAATAATGATGAATGATTCGCTATCTGGCGCTCTGTCAGTCGCTAAGCAGGATCGGCTTGATAAATGTGTGATTGCGGAGGGGAGCCGGCGTTCTCGTGGCGAGGCCCGTCATTACCGGCCGCTCACCATTCGCTACCTGGCGCTATCCCTTGTTAAATAAGGGCCCAGGTCAGGCCACCGGGGAGACCGGGACTCCGAAAAGTGCTGTTATTAATTTTTTTTAATTTTTTTTTATTCGAACCTATGGGGGGCCAACCTTCCCCCCCGACTAATGAGACCCAATAATATTAATATTAATAATTAAATATTAATATTAAAATGAATAATAATGAGGCCCAATAATATTTTTATAATTCGAACCTACGGGGGCCAACCTTCCCCCCCCGACTAATGAGGCCCAATAATATTAATATTAAAATGAATAATAATGAGGCCCAATAATATGTTTATTATTCGAACCTACGGGGGCCAACCTTCCCCCCCGACTAATGAGGCCCAATAATATTAATATTAAAATGAATAATAATGAGGCCCAATAATATTTTTATTATTCGAACGAACCTACGGGGGCCAACCTTCCCCCCCGACTAATGAGGCCCAATAATATTAATATTAAAATGAATAATAATGAGGCCCAATAATATTTGTATTATTCGAACCTACGGGGGCCAACCTTCCCCCCCGACTAATGAGGCCCAATAATATTAATATTAAAATGAATAATAATGAGGCCCAATAATATTTTTATTATTTGAACCTACGGGGGCCAACCTTCCCCCCCCGACTAATGAGGCCCGATAATATTAATATTAAAATGAATAATAATGAGGCCCAATAATATTTCTATTATTCGAACCTACGGGGGCCAACCTTCCCCCCCGACTAATGAGGCCCAATAATATTAATATTAAAATGAATAATAAGGAGGCCCAATAATATTTTTTTATTCAAACCTACGGGGGCCAACCTTCTATCTATTGCCGGATTCGGGGACTCTGAAAATTGACAGACATGAAAGAGAAGGGGGGAGAGACACATAAAAGGTCTGAAGGGCTACTTGGGAGAAGGATCATCAATGGTTAGTGGAAACATCTACACGTTTAAAGCGTTCGGCAAGTCAAAGCTTACCTTTCATGCTGTGCCTCCTGCTTTGTCTGTTTCCTTAGTGAGGAAAATCACTTCCTCATTCAGCTTTCAGTCCCCATCCCCGCTGACCTGCTCCATCAATTAACCCTCGGTGGACCAAGAATGAAACACCCCCACTCCGTTCCCATCTGTCCTCATTGGCTGCCTCTCTGCAGCTCTGAAACCCTGCCCTGCTCTCTCCTCTCACACTCATCACAGTGTGCTTACATCACATCTATGTTGCCACACCCACTGTTTCTCTTCAATCTCCAATACTTTTAAAGATAACTTAGGAACTACAGGGTATTTTTGAAAATGAATTGAAGTTTAGGACAGTGCAACAATCAAGCTTTTTCCACCAAACCTCATGGTGGCCAAAGGTGGCTCTTGATGGATAATCAGGGGGTGGCCTTGGCATTTAAAGTGGCACTATAGTCAAGTCACCACTTACTCATTCATGGTGTATGGCACCAAATGGCATTTAATCAGGTGACCAACAGAAGCCATTCAGGTTTCCTGTGAAAGCCCACTGACCTATGTGATGAAGATGAGGTGTCCACCATGAAAAGGTTAAGCTCATTCTTCTTCTCCTCCCCAAGGTGGTTCAGCAGTACAATACCTTGCAGGGGAAGCAGAGGACAAAGGAGGTCTCCGACTGCACATTGAATTGTTTAGTCTTGTCCTGTCAGCGGGTTTTGTCCGCCTTCCAGAAAAGCTTTTAAGCCTGATAAAGCCGCAGCATCCTCGTCTTGTCCGCGATAGGCGATCGGGGGCTGACATGATTTGCTGGCACCTGTGGCTTTCTTTTAAAGTGGACAAACACACAGGATTTTGACTATCCTGGGTTTTGGTCCACTTCGGTGGGGCACCCCGATCGGGGGTGCCCCGCTGTGTGAAACCCCCCAGAACGCCCGGAAACACTCACCTCACTACGCTCCTACGCGGGCGCTCGTCCAATCAGTGCGCTCAGAGCCGCTGTGGTATGCACGTACAAGCGGCGTCCAACCACAGCAGCTCTGAGTGCTGGAGGCCGCGTCTCGCGCTTCCCTCTAACAGGGAGCGCGCCTGCGCCAGGCATTCACAAACGGCCGTCGCGGGTGCGCGCCCTGCTAGAGGGAAGCGCGAGACGCGGCCGCGGCCCGCGCATGCGCCGTTGGAACAGGGTTAAGGTAAGGTTTCTGGGCTTCCTGGGGGTTTCACCCCGCAGGACATCCCGATTTCGGATGCCCCGCGGGGAGGGATCTGATCGGCCCGGGAATCTTATAGATTCCCGGGCCGATCCCCCCTGGGTGTTGGTCCACTATAATAAGTCAGTCTGCCCTATTACTAGTTTTAGATCGGGGGACAAATATGAGGAAGGGCTTGTCAGGTTTCCCTAGTCTGCTATCATCTCCCCAATATCCATTCCAGGGGGATTTCCCAAGACTCCTCTCTTGTGCAGATATGAGCTGCCTACACAGACCCTCATTTTATTCATTATGTGGATGATATTTTGTCCTGCAATTTCCTATGGGGGTTATTTAAGAAGGGATAGCGTCAGGTAGCGCCTCGTAGCATATGGTAAACACCGGGCGCTGTACGCAAAACCACATTTATGAAAGCGAATCTGGCGAGCGTCACATGTATTATTACAGGCAGCTCAGCGTATAGCGCCAACGCTCTAGCTTCTAGAGCACCAGGTATTACCTTTCGCTCAGTGACGCTCTCCCATACATTACAATGGAGGTTCATTTGCTTGTGTTTGACAATTTTTTTTCAATCATTGTGTGACGTCTCCTGGCTGCAAACAAACACTTTTAGAAACGTTTTTTGACTTTTTATATTTTTATGTAGAATTGTCATTACAGGTAAAGTATTAATGTCACAGTGTTATAACAATGTCATTCCATGTGTCTTCGTTTTGTTACTGGTGGATATGTGTTCAAAAACAGACGTTAATCACACAGCGCTCTATGCTATAGCGATCAGATTTAGAGCGCCGACGCTGTGTGCGTGTCCTTTTTGATAAGTATGGTGTGGAGCGCCGAGAGTCGGTCGCTACCTTTCGCTCCCTGCAGCGCTGTACTGGTGTTAGAGCGCCCAACATACATCACATTCATCAATGCCGGCCAGGTTACTACAGTGACTGAGGCGTTCTGTTACAGCGCCCGATACATGTTTACAGCGCCTACTAGCGTTCGCTCTAAGCGCCGCTATACAGATGCTCATCTGCCGATACCTGGCGTTAGTAATGAATCAGCCTCTATGTCTATGATCTCCCTTTCCCAGTCCCACTATGCCCCATATATTATAGAATGACAAGCCTCAGCCTGCTCTGCCTTCTCTATAGTTGAGTCGGGCTTTTGGAAAATACTGGGTAGGGAGAGGCTGCTGTAAAAGCAATGTACTTATGAATGCCAGGGATGCTGGTTATTGTGGTTCCTCAACATGTGGAGTGAGAGATGGGAACAAGAGGTCTGTAGGATTGGCATGGATGGTAACTGACTGCCATGACATCCAGACAAGACATCATGTTCAGTGTTGGACTGAGGGGTCTGGGGCCCACCAGCAGACTGAATTCTAGGGGCCCATCCAATAGTTATATTCAAATGTTTAGGGCTTATTCACTCAGATGTGAAGCTGTATTATGTGTGAGTGGATAACCTGTGCACTCCCGCCATAGAAAAATAGACAGTGTAATAATTCATATCAATCAAGGTGTGAAATACACAGTCAATCGGCTTTAGACCGCCGTCAACGCGTTTCGTTGCTTTAGGGCGACTTTCTCAAGACTGAGTGTATTTCACACCTTGTTTGCTCTGGTTTATTGAACCTATTGGGGTAATTAGGTTAATTTCACGTTGAGCAGACAGTATTAACCAATACTCTAGTAGACATTGCAAGATTACTAGTGTGGTTTTATTTCCTAACTTTTATAATAATTCATATCACACAGTGCACTACCCCATCTCCAACAGGGGGAATGCACTGTGTGATATGAAAAGGGCCCCTCGGTTTATGGACCCACCGGGTGGATTTTCTGGTAACCTGGTGGGCCAGTCCGAGCCTAAACATGTTATATTAGCAGTGTTTGGAATAAGGGTAGAGCTAGTCGTCACCACTGTAGATGGGAAATCTGTTGAAATTTACAGTTTAGATGCTTAAAGTGGACCAAAACCCACAGTGTTAAACCAGACCTTCAATCTGAATAAGAGCCTATATTATATGTTTCCCACACCCTGTACATACAGATTGCTCACATTAATCCGGACCTTCACCCTGAATAAGAGTCTATCTTATATGTTTCCCACACCCTGTACATACAGATTGCTCGCATTAAAAATCATCCTACCTGCATCTACTGCATTTTATGAGCCTTTAAACATCAAAGATGGTGGCCCATGGAGTCTAAGGCTGCCTGCAAGCAGGAAGCACCTTCTGAATGTGCCGCTCTGAATTCTGGGATTGCTGTCCTTTTCCTGACCCCAGCTCTGCTCTGTCTGTGCAAAGCACAGCTATAACCTCACCCGCTGTACTTTATCCCGCTCTCCTCTCTTCAGTATTTGATGCTTCTGAGGCAAGATGGCGGCGCCCATATTCTAGAGTCCTGAACAGAGTTGCAGCCCAGCAGTCGCTCGTATTAGACAAGCTCCTGGACGAAGGGGGATCGAGTGGATCTGAGCGCACTGATTGGACGACCGGCGCGCATGCGTCATAGGACCGGGAACTTTGGTTTGTTCTGGCGACCTCACACAGCGGGGCATCCCCGATAGAAGTGGGGCCAAGAACCAAAGCCCAGGATAGTGAAAATCTTGGGTTTTGGTCCACTTTAAAAAGGATTTTACACCAAGTAGATGGCTGGAGTTCATTTTATCAAGCATATTTTTTTATTTTCAGTTAATTCCGAGCAGCGACATTTTTTCTGTCTGGGAGGTGTCCCCAGCCCCCTCCTTCATATAATATTCTGCATTCTTCCTCCTCATAAGCTTCCAGAAATGGGGCGGCCAGACGCTTTGCCAGGCCTGTGGAAGGGCCTAATGAATAAATTGGACATTAGGGGAAATGACAGGGCAGGATGAAATGTGCAATCACCGTGGCCCCGGGGAAACCTGCATTTGTCTCGCATTCTGCTGACATGCACTAATATTACAGCGACTATTAACTGTGTAATGACCCGCCATTAAACTGCGGAGAGATGGACTAATTGCTTGTAATTAACATAATTGCTGCTACCAGAACAATGTCATCCCAGAATTCTGGGGGCCCAGACTGCGTCTGCCCTATACAGGCCAATCGGAAATATTTCCTCACCGTGCGTTTTATAACTTCATATATGGCCGCTGCTTAGGGAGATTTATTTTATAGTAAACTAAAAGAAGATATGAAATAGATAATTAGATAGATACATAAGTAGAAAAATAATTAAATTATATTTCACACTAAGGCCTCGATTCAGTAAACTTTCCTTAAACCGGACCTTCACCCTGAATAAGAGCCTATCTTGTATGTTTCCCACACCCTGTACATGCAGATTGCTCACATTAATCCGGACCTTCACCCTGAATAAGAGTCTATCTTGTATGTTTCCCACACCCTGTACATACAGATTGCTCACATTAATCCGGACCTTCACCCTGAATAAGAGTCTATCTTGTATGTTTCCCACACCCTGTACATACAGATTGCTCACATTAATCCGGACCTTCACCCTGAATAAGAGTCTATCTTGTATGTTTCCCCCACCCTGTACATACAGATTGCTCACATTAATCCGGACCTTCACCCTGAATAAGAGTCTATCTTGTATGTTTCCCACACCCTGTACATACAGATTCCCCACATTAATCCGGACCTTCACCCTGAATAAGAGTCTATCTTGTATGTTTCCCACACCCTGTACATACAGATTCCCCACATTAATCCGGACCTTCACCCTGAATAAGAGCCTATCTTGTATGTTTCCCCTACCCTGTACATACAGATTGCTCACATTAATCCGGACCTTCACCCTGAATAGGAGCCTATCTTATATGTTTCCCACACCCTGTACATACAGATTGCTCACATTAATCCGGACCTTCACCCTGAATAGGAGCCTATCTTATATGTTTCCCACACCCTGTACATACAGATTGCTCACATTAATCCGGACCTTCACCCTGAATAGGAGCCTATCTTATATGTTTCCCACACCCTGTACATACAGATTGCCCACATTAAAATGCGTTGTTGTAAATGGCGTGCAATCTGAACACAGGCGAGTTACAAGTGGTGTGCCGCAAGGCTCTGTCCTGGGCCCCATTCTTTTTAATATATTTGTAAGTGACATAGGAGAAGGATTGGTAGGTGCAGTTTGCCTGTTTGCTGATGATACAAAGGTTAGTAATAGGGTGGATATTCCTGGAGGTGTCTGCAACATGGAAAATGATTTAGCTTTACTGGATAGATGGACAAAACTGTGGAAACTAGAGTTTAATGTCTCTAAATGTAAAATCCTGCCCTTGGGTAGAAGGAATCCCTGCTCTGAGTACCGTATGGGCAGCACTGTGTTACCCAGGACCTTGGAGGAGAGAGATTTAGGGATACTGATTACTGATAGCTGCAAGATGAGTGGGCAGTGTAGCCAGGCAGTGGGAAAAGCAAGCAGGATGCTCGGCTGCATAGCTCGAGGCATCACCAGTAGGAAGAGGGAGGTTGTGATGCCCCTGTATAGAGCCCTGGTGAGGCCACAGCTAGAATACTGTGTGCAGTTCTGGAGACCTCACCTGCAAAAAGACATTATTCAAATAGAACGTGTCCAAAGGCGGGCAACGAAAATGGACTTAAACTTAAAACTTATCAGGAGAGACTTAAAGTGGACCAACACCCAGGATTTTGACTATCCTGGGTTTTGGTCCACTTCGGCGGGGCACCCCGATCGGGGGTGCCCCGCTGTGTGAAACCCCCCAGAAAGCCCCAAAATCTTACCTGTCCCCGCTCCCACGTGACTGGACGGTCCAATCCCTGCCAACGTCCAGGCGGGGATCAGGAACGTCCAAGCGGCTGCCGCCGCCGCCGCCTCCCTCGCGTCACTTTCGGCGCGCGCGCGCCCCCGCCGGCCATTCGCAGACGGCCGGCGCGGGCGCGAGCACGCCTACAGGGGCGCCGCCGAAGATCAGGTAAGGTGTTTGGGGGTTTTTTGGGGGGTTTCACCCCGCGGGACATCCCGATCTCGGATGTCCCGTGGGGTGGGAGGTGATCGGCTCGGGAATCTTATAGATTTCCGGGCCGATCACCTCTCGGTGTTGGTCCACTTTAAAGAACTTAATTTGTACAGTCTGGAGGAAAGAAGGGAGAGGGGACATGATTGAGACCTTTAAATATGTGACAGGATTGAATAAGGTTCAGGAGGGAAGTGTTTTTAAGAAGAAACTTAACGATAGAACAAGGGGGCACAACCTGAAGCTAGTCGGGGGGAAGATCAGGAGCAATGTTAGAAAATATTATTTTACAGAAAGAGTAGTAGGTGCTTGGAACAAACTTCCAGCAGAGGTAGTTGAAACATCAACAGTCACTGAATTTAAACATGCCTGGGATAAGCACACATCTATCCTAAGATAAAGAGAACATACAGTATACACATAAGATAAAGAGAACATACAGTATACACATAAGGGCAGACTAGATGGACCGTATGGTCTCCTTCTGCCGTCAACCTTCTATGTTTCTATGCATCAACTGCATGTTATGAACCTTAAAACTTCCAAGATGGCTGGTCATGAGTCCTGCAAACAGGAAGTGTCTTCTTATTGTGTGACTCTGCATTCTGGGATTGCTGTCCTTTCCCTGACCCCAGCTCTGCTCTGTCTGAGCAAAGCACAGCTATAATCCGCCCCCTGTACTTTAACCCGCTCTCCTCTCCTCAGTAAGGCCCTTATTTATGAAGGAATAGCGACAGGTAGCAACCAGTGAGCGGCCGGTAATGACGGGCCCCGCCATGAGAACGCCGGCTCCCCACCACAATCACACATTTATCAAGACAATCCTGCTTAGCGACTGAGATAGCGCCATATAGCGACTCATTCATCATTATTCCAGCCTCAGCCCATAGCGCCAGCGTCCGACCTTGAACAGCGACAGGTATGACCTCTCGCTACCTGGCACTCTCCAATGCATTTCAATGGAACAATCTTTAAATATTAATAATTAATTGTTATTAATGTTTTTTTTTTTTTTTAAATGTGAAACATTCTGTGACCACTTCTGCCATTTTAGATAATTTTTTTAAGGGAAAAAAAAATAAAAATTGTACAGAATTGATATTACAGGTCTGATATTAATGTATTCATATTACTAAATTATTTAAAATACTTTTTTTTTTTTGGTTTCCAAAAATATGGTGGTTTGGGGGTTAAAAAACTACTTTTAACACATCGCCGCCAGCGCTCTGGGGTTTAAACACGCATTTCACAGCGCTTGAAATTTTTGAGCGTGATTTTTTTATGAATATGGTGGAAGCCGGTCGCTCTGACCAGTCGCTATCATGCGCTCCCATACAGCGCGGAACCTGTCAAATAGCGACTCCTCACCCAATATTCAACATTACGCTACAACGACTGAGTCGCTGTCAACAACCGAACAACGGCCAAGCACAGCGACTACTAGCGGGCGCTGTGAAAATACCGCTACAGTCGCTCAACTGTCGCTACATGTCGCTATTAATAAATCAGCCTCTAAGTGTGATGCTTCTTAGTCAAGATGGCAGCGCCTGTATCCTAAAGTCCTGAACAGAGTTGCAGCCCAGTGGGGGAAAGAAAAATACATAAGTGACAAAAAAGTTAAAATGTATTATTTTAGATGCTGGGGAATAGTTTTTTAAGGGTTTGGGCTTTTCATTAAACCATGCTGAAGGTCCGATTTAATAACACAGAGCATAGAGACAACTACCATACTCCCCAACTGTCTCCCATTTGGAGGTACTGTCCCTCATCGAGTCCATGTCCCCCTGTCCCTAGTTGGTCTCATTTGTCCCCCTTTTGAGGTGTAACATGCAGAACTGCATAAATAAATGACTCATTTGCCCATTCAAAGTGTTTATATTCAGTCACCGCTTATCTCCTATGCATGCCGCAATGAGGGGGCGTGGCTTCATTTACAGATTTCCCACCCTGAGTTGGAAGGTATGCTATAATCTTTCAAGGTGTCTATGCAATGGGGGACCTCCTATTGGAGAAGTCCTGGATAGGTATGGAGTATGGCTCAATGCAGGGGTAGCACGGGGGGGGGGGGGGGTTGTTTAAAGTGGACCGAAACCTGGGACTTTGACTATCTCCTGGAGCATCCCGATTTGGAATGCCCCACTGTGTATGGGAAACCCCTGGATTTCCAGGAAAACTTACCTGACCACCGATCCAATGAGACAGCCAATCAGCGCACTTGGCTTCATTTAGCTTTATTTAGCTGAATTGAGCCGAATGAAGCCTAGCACACAAATGGTCACATTGCTGCTAACCGCGCCATTAACAAATGCTTGTCGCAGGTACCCAGCTGGGTAAAGTTATAGCAGAGCGCGGGTGCGATCCACACATGCAAGCTGCCTTTTTGGGTTTTAAACAGAGAGGCATCCCAACTCAGGATGCCCCAGGGAGAGGAAATCAGGCCGCCATGCAGTCTTAAAGACTTTAGGGCCACCTGAGATGGGTTTTGGGTTTTGCCTCCACATGTCCGTCTGCTTTGCTGAATAGCAATATATATAGCAACATGACAGGTGCAAAATGCGAAACAAAACCCAGCAGTGGCCGGCCTGGAATTTAAAAGGTTCCACTTCTGGACACTGGATTTGCCCCGGGGCATTCTGATTCGCTGTGTGAAACCTTAAAGGGTGCCCGTAAGAACTCACCTTTCCTGGCTCCAACGTCGTATACATGGGCTCTCGTCCAATGGAAGCCGCCCTCCGAGACTTCGTAAATTGGCAGACGGCTCTCATTGTTTTGAATGGGGAGCGCTCCGGCCCCAGCCATT
Organism: Gastrophryne carolinensis; assembly: GCA_027917425.1. Classification (NCBI taxonomy): domain Eukaryota; kingdom Metazoa; phylum Chordata; class Amphibia; order Anura; family Microhylidae; genus Gastrophryne; species Gastrophryne carolinensis. Next base: position 40,226,032 of record CM051240.1, on the reverse strand, counting down.
CAGATAGGAGAGAAGGTGAGTTTTTACGGGCTAACAGATGGAGGAGGGGTTCACACAGCACGGGATGCCCCGGGGGTACAGAACAAAAACCGGGAAAGTAACATTTTGTTCCTGGGAATCAATAAGAGGCTGATCGATTCCCTTCCTCCGGGGCATCCAAAATCGGGATGCCCCATTGTGTAAAACCCCCCAGGTCTCCCATAAAGTTTTTTCCCGGTCCAACGGCGCATGCGCGAGCCGGGGCTGCATCCCTGCTATCCCTCTAGCAGGGCGTGTGCCCGTGACAGGCATTTGTGAATGGCCGATGTGGGCACACTGCCTATTAGAGAGAAGCGCGGGACGCTCGGAGCTGCTGCGCATGCACCGTAGGACCGGGAAAAGGTGAGTTTGTTTCGGCGACCTTCACACAGTGGGGTAAGACCAAAACCCAGGATAGACAAAATCCAGAAAGCGCCGTCCCTTCCTGCCCGGAAGCAGACCAGCCTTGTGGAAATGGTCACGGGGGGGGGGGGAAGTGACATCAAGGGGAAGGGGAGTATAAAGGGGTTGTTCGTCCCCCCTCCCCTTCCTCTTTGACCCCCGGCTTGGATGGACGAGCAGTCAGGACTGACGCCCAACCATTTGGAACCAGTGACATGGAGTCACTGCTGGCAGAGTTGCGCAGGGAGGCCGAGCGGCGAGGCGAGGACTGGGTAAGGAGCTTGATCACCCCCCCTCCTGCCTCGCCGCTGCCCCCTTCCCAACCTTGCTGCACATGCCGGGCTCCCGCCTGGCTTAGTCCCTCGCTTCCCCACCGCTCTGCGCGGGGGGGGGCATGTCCTATCCCTCCCTCGCCGCCCATTCCGCTCACCTTTGTCTAAACGGTCCGATCAGGGTGCGCGGCTGCCCCTCCCCGCGCACACGCCGGCGGAGGGGGCACCTCTCTCCCCCCACCCATCCCCCTGCTGCCATATCAGGGGGTCAAAGCTCTGCTCCAAGCGCTCTTTGCCTCCAGCTCCTCTAGTGGGCCCTCCGATGTCCGCTCCGACGCCAGGGGGCCCTTCAAACACCACACCCTCCGCACCCTGGATGCACACACCCAGGGGAATTTGGGGTGGGGCCCCCTTGTCACCCACCCTTTTTCAGTGCGGCCCCCCCAGAGCTTGTTATCCCCGCTACCCCACGTCCCCCTCGCCGCCCCACCCCCTCTCTCCTCCCCCCATCGTCACAGCACGCCCCTGCAGTCCCTCCAGCATGGCGCACCCCCGTGGCCCTGCGGGCATGGCCATTTGACCTGCCGGCCCCCCAGCCTGGCCGGCTGGTTCGCATGGCATCCTCCCCCCCGCAGTTTATTGCAAGCCCCGCGGACACGCGCATGTACGGCCGGGGGCTCGATTTCCCGGCCAGTACCAGCTACTCACCTCTCCTTTTTTCCCAACAGGCGGTGTTCAAACAGGAGCCATCTCAGAGGGGCGTTGTGGTCGGAGCACCAGGATGGTGCGTGGAGGATGCCCGCGACTAGGCAGGCGGTCGTGTGGCGGCAACAGGAGTTGTTGGTTGGGCATCATCTTCCGGAAGCACAGCAGTTAAGCTCCCAGGCCTAGGAGGGACGCGGCCGAGCTTACGTTGACTTCCGCTTTGTGGCGTGTTTGTCTCTCCCCCTCCCATGGTCATATCTTAGGCTTCTCAGACCCAGAACAAAATGGGGGGGAGGGGGGGCTTTATTTGCGTGGAACTTGTTTATATGTTGGGCTGTGGCTGAATTTTAATCTTTCCAAAGAATATGGTGGTTCTGAGTCGTTATTTGGTGGTGGAAAATTAAAGGAAGGTAGGGCATATGGAGCGCTAGCCCAGTCATGGGTTTTGGTCCACTTTATGTCCAATTCCAACCAACATTTTTGACAGTCAGGGTAGGAACCACTTTAGCTTTCCTTTTCCTGTTTGTGATATCCTTGCGGATATTAAGCCTCAGATCTATCAGATCTAAGCGACAGGAAACTCGTCTTACAGAAAAGCCATGGGTGTCGCCGGCATATAAACTCCATATTTCATGCTACTCCATCTGAAACCAAGCTTTAGCTGCAGCAGGTTTAAATGAGGTTCCTTGGGGGCTCTAGGACCCGTCAGTGATGGGGGGATCCACCAGAGTGCTCGGTTTTATTCTAGCGCAGGGAATACGGTGGGCGCCGCGATCTGCATGCGCTGTACAAGCCAAGACTCACACATGCAGATTGTATACAGGAGTCTGCCAGCTCTCCCAGGCCCAGACACCTTATAGATATGGTGCCATGCTGCTTTATGAGCTGGCACTCCTCCCATCATGCCTGTGGGGACCGGCCCGGCCAACATAAACACACCCGCCAGAGGCAGTTTATTGCGCGCACCAAGCAACGCGGGCTGGAGGTCGGCCATGTCACGTCAAGCTGAGGACAGCATCTGGAGTATAGTGCTCCATGTAGGAAAAATGGAGTCTAGGTGTGCTTAGGTAATTATATAATTACAGAAGAAACATAAACATCCACTTATACACATGTAAAAGGTGCAGTAATACAACGCAGAACCAACTTAAAGCTCAACTCTAGAACGAGTCTCAGCGATCAAGGCAGCAAACTTGTTTCAGTGATTAAACCGGACCTTCAGCATGACTGAATGAAAAGCCCAAAAACTTAAAAAAACTATTCCCCAGCATCTAAAATTAATATATTTTTTAAGTTTTTAGTCACTTATTATTCTTTCCTCTACTGGGCTGCAACTCTGTTCAGGACTCCAGGATACGGGCGCCGCCATCTTGCCTCAGAAGCATCACACAAAGTACATAAAGTGCAGGAGGTGGGGTTATACTTCAGAGCAGACTGGGGTCAGGAAAAGGTCAGCAATCCCAGAATGCAGAGTGACAAAGTCAGAAGACAATTCCTGTTTGCAGGCTGCCATCTTGGATTTTTAAAGGCTCATAACATGCAGTAGATGCAGGTAGGATGATTTTTAATGTGGGTAATCTGTATGTGCCCCACTGTGTGAAACCCCCCAGGTAGCCCGATCACACTCACCCTTCCCGGTCCTACGGCGCATGCGCAGTCTCTCATCCAATCAGCGCGCTGGATCCGCTCACGTCAGATCGTCTAACCCTTCGCGGCCACTGTGTGTGTGTGTGTGTGTGTGTGTGTGTGTGTGTGTGTGTGTGTGTGTGTAGCATGACAGACAAGCTGCTCTATGTCTCTCATTTTGGTGTGGGCTGCTGCTGGCACAGCTCCCCTCCCATGCTCATGTGTAAGCAGGACTGTAGCAAGATGGCCGCTCTCATGTATGTCAAGAGGGCAGAATCTGCATGATATTCTACAATATTTACATGTGGTCAAACGTGTGGTCAAAGTCATTCAGCGAGCAGATTAAAAAAAACAAAAGGGTACTTACTGTATCTCGCAGCTGATCGGTGCCAGTCTGGCGATCAGTAACTCACCTGTAACTAGGAGTCCCTACCGCAGCTGACACATCCGACCCTACCAGACTTCAAACGCCATTCACCGGCGCTTCTGAGCCAGACCATGGCCCCTACCAGGGCGGCATGATCTCAGTGGGCCCCTTTGTGGTGAAGCGTCACATTACTGCGGTACGTCCCAAATCTGGATGCCCCCTAAGGATCAAAAGAAGGAAAAATAAACCTTTTTAAAAAAAAAAACAAACAAAAAAAAAACATACCTCTACAGTGCTTTCCCTCCCGGCACGCACTCCCCGTCTCCTTGTTGCCACCTGCTGATTGCCCTTCCTCTCTCCCCGGTGGGGACAGCACAGGCAGCAGCGGAACCTTATTGCTGCATAGTGAAAAGAAGTTGCACGCCACTACCAGTCCGCCGCCGGTCAAGCGCCGTCGCACACCCCAAAGGCCGGCCCTGTCAGTGGGCCCCCTGGAGGCCTGGGGCCCCCGGCAGCTGCCCCTCCTTGCCAGGTGCTGACGCCGGCACTGCCCCCCACCATCAGTCACAGGGGCATGTCAGGCCTTGGGCCAATACCTCCATTGCAATGAATGGATAGGACGGGGCAGTGCTCTATGATTGATGGTAAGTCGCATACCTCCCAAGCGTCCCTGATTTGGAGACATTGTCCCTCGTCACCCTGTCCCACATTGTTCTCTTTTGTCCCTCTTTGATGCAGATCTGCATTGATAAATGGTTCATTTGCCTATTTAAAGTGTTTATATTGTTGTAACTGTTACATCCTATCTCCTATGCATCAATCAATGAGGGGGCGTGGCCTAATTTAACAATTGTCCCTCTTTCCCACCCTGAAAAGTTGGGAGGTATGTCAAAGTTAGGCCCCAGACCGCACGGGGTGGAGCGGGGGCTCAGTGCCAGCGATCAGGCGAGTTACTCCGATCAGCCGTGCAGGACAAAAGGTAAGTACATTTTGTTTTTTTTAGCTGCCTGCTGGATCAATTTCAGTGCTCTCAAACAGCTTATACCACTAAACTTTCTTTATCTGACTGGAGGACCTCTTTAAATAATAAAACACCATTCACTCCCCTTTAAACACTCCTATACCCCTCAAGCCAAGTAAATTTCTTCTTAACCACTAAACTCCCTTCTCTAGCTTAAACATCCAAAACCCAATACCCCCTCAATAAAACACCCTTTCCCCCTTAAAGCGGAACAAAACACAAAACGGGTTTTGTTCCGTGCCCTTAGGGCATACCGATTTGGGATGCCCTGCTGTGTGAAACCCCCCAGGAAGCCCGAAAAAACTCACCTTGCCTTACTCCAAAGGCTCATGTGTGGGCTTTCGTCCAATGACAGCCATCTGCTGTGACAACCTCATTTGGCATGAGGCTCTAATTCAAATCAATGGGGGGGGCGCTTTAATCTTAAAATGCCCCAATACAAATTAGGTCAAGAAAATACCGCCTTAAAAAATAAACCACCATTTGCCCATTTAAATACCCCTCAATCCATAAAACACCCTCCAAATAACTAGCCCCTCAGTCACGTAAATACCCCTTTAAACCTGAAACACACTTCACCCCTTAAATCCAAGATACCCCAATATCTATTAAGCCAAATAATACCCCCTTGAGCTATAACACTACCTGTTAGGAAAATAAATGCCCCTCAATGTTTTCTGAATGACATATTCTGGGACAAGAGTCCGTGCATGAGCCATTGCACCAGGAAGAGGTTGTACTGGGCAATCTGGGGGTTTCACGCAACAGAGCATCCCAATTTGGGATGCCCCGGGGCAAAAACCATCTCTGGGATACTCAAAATCCCGTTTTTTGTTTCGCTTTAAAGCATCCAATACTCATTAATTCAAGTAAATACCCCCTCAATCCATAAAACACCAATCAACTAAATAACTACCCCCTTAGTCAAATACCCAAATAAACTATGAAACACACTGCATCCCTTAAAACACCCAAAGGCCAGATAAAACTATAAAACACCATCATAGCCTTAATCCATAAAAACAAATAACCCCTTGTCCCAAAGAGTGTCCCCCAGAGCACACCTCTCCCATACATAACCCCTAGCCAAATAAGAAATATCTACCTAAGTCAGACACATAAAACACCCTCTTAGTCAAACAAAATAAACAAAGACCTCCTTAAACCCGTTATTTGCAAAAATAAAAAAATAAATAAAATGCCCTGTTCAGTTGAATGAAAACCCACCATGAGCACAAAAATACTTCCCTACAGTTGGAAAAGATAGGTAGCGGCCATTTTGGAGCTTACTCTCCCAACTGACATAACTGACAATGCACAGTAACAGGAATCCCTGCAGCACTTCCTGTTTGCAGGTGGCCTGCAAATGCATGAGCCGCCATCTTGTTTTCAAAATGTACCCCAGCAAGAGTTAGAAAAGGGTAAATTATTGTTTATGTGCAGCAATCTAAATTGCCCTGGGGAGGGATGCCTATGAGCACTGTTTGTTGTATTGGTCTGGTTTAAGTCATTTTTGACTGTTGGTCCGCTTTAAATAAAGCCTATGCCAAAATAGTATACCTCTCAGCCATAAAACATCCTTTAGGCCAGTGATACTCAACTGGCGGACCAGGGTCCGAATGCGGACCTCAGAGCCAGATTTCCAAACCCCTGCCCTGACAGCCCTGCACTCAGTTGCTTTGTGTTCCGTGCTCAGAGCTGCCCCCTAGATTGGTGATGTAGAGCGTAGTTTACCTACCAGTGTCATGGCTCCCTGGCACCTAGCATTCCAATATGAAGTACTGCATGGGCAGGAGGTGGCATTGCAAGGTACACACAAACATTGCTTCTCTGTTTCTTTGTCCCATCCAATCATTTCCCCCCGCCCTATATATTCTTGTCCCACCATCTTGTTCCCCCAGCTCTGCCCCATCCACCCCCTGCCCCCCTCAGCTCTGCCCCATCCATCCCTGCCCTTCCTGTTCTGTATATCCATCCCTCTTCCTTGCAGTTTCTCTCCCATTCATCCCTCTCCCCCAAGCCCTATCTATCCATCCTTGTTACCAGACCTTATTGCCAGTAAAATTTGGGGCCCTATTCCACCCCTGTACACGGCCTGCACAGAATGCAAGGGTGGGGGGTGTTAAAGCTGCAGGCCAGAGCTGTAGCTTCTGTGGGCCAAAAAAAAAGCTCTTGTCCAATAGGATTTTTGGGGTGGGGGGGCAAGCAGCCTTTTTTAGTTTTGCCTGGGGAATCTATAGCCCCTTCTCTGGCTTTTTGTAGCATTCTGTGTTCCTGTCTCCCCTGATCTTCATTGGTTCCTCTTCAGTGTAACACAAGTTCTCTCTCCTTCATCTTTGATCATTGAACTGAAGCTTACATCTGCATACCTCCCAAGTGTCCTTGATTTGGAGGGACTGACCCTCTTTTGAGTCCATACCCTCCTGTCCCCCATTGTTCTCATTTGCCCCTATTTGAGGTGTAACATGCAGATCTGCATCAATAAATTATTAATTTGCCTATGTAAAGTGTTTATATTGTTTTAACTGTTACATCCTATCACCTATACATCCCTCAATGAGGGGGCATGGCCTAATTTAACAAATGTCCTTCTTTCCCACCGTGAAAAGTTGGAAGGTATGCATCTGAGTGAGCTTTTCAACATTTTTGCCCAATGTTATTTTTTATTCTGTCCTAGAGTTCCGCCGCACTCCGAATGCTGCATGGTCCCTCGGCGCTCAGTGCGGCCATCTTGGATTTTTCTTGGTGCTCGTTGACAGGGCACGCGCGTTCGACTGTAAGAGAGTAAAGCCAATGTCATTATCTGGAGACTGTTGTGCTGCTGTTTTGCCACAAGGGGCCGCTGTTTCCCCCACGCTGAGTTACAATCAGAGGAAGGAAATGACTCTGCTGGTGTGTGTGGAACACGAACAAGGAAGTGAAGCGTCCTCCATCTTGAAAGAGAGCAGAAGGCTGTGTGAGGAGTTCTGCATGTCGTGCGGAGACGTGGTATAGCAGGACTGAATCCGGATCTTTCCCTGTAGCAGAGGATTTCTCGAGTTCAGCTACCGAGAGCTGTGAAGCCAGCCTGCTGTTCTTCATGGATGTGAGAGAGACTTTCTGCGGCCCAGCCTGAGACATCATTGGTCAGTAATCATACAGCATGCATGCTTAAAGTGGACCAACACCCAGGGGGGATCGGCCCGGCAATCTATAAGATTCCCAGCCAATCAGATCCCTCCCCATGGGGCATCCGAAATCGGGATGTCCCGCGGGGTGAAACCCCCCAGGAAGGCCACAAATTCTACCTTCTCCCCGTTCCTGCGCGGGCCGCCGCCGCCTCCCGCGCGTCCCTCTAGCAGGGCGCGCACCCGCGCCGGCCGTTTGTGAATGGCCGGCGCGGGCGCGCTCCCTGTAATAGTGACGCACGGGAGGCGGCAGCGGGCGCTCGCTTGTCCGTCAACGGACCTCGTTTGTCCGTCGCCGGTGATTCGCTGGAGCAGTCACGTGGGAGCGGGGCCAGGTGAGTTTTCGGGGCTTTCTGGGGGGTTTCACACAGCGGGGCACCCCCGATCGTGGTGCCCCACCGAAGTGGACCAAAACCCAGGATAGTCAAAATCCTGGGTGTTGGTCCACTTTAACTGTACAGACTGAGACTAAGCCTATTAGATAGTTAGATAGGACTTACATAGGCCCAAAGAGTTTTCCTTTTCCCTGTTTTGCTGCCTGGATTTCTGAACTAACGGAATATTTTGCCTGTGAGAACTGACAACTGCGCCATGCCTCCATCCTCGGTCAGTGATCACTCACTCATTCTGGAGCAACGTTGTTCTCTCGGGTTCTGAGCTAGTGCCGGGGAGGAAGATTTGTTTTCCTGGTATTTTATTGTTATAGGATTGTAAGCTGCTGTGCTGTACCGCCAATGTCCCCTCAGTGAGCACCCACACCAAACATTCGTTCCAGCCATAGGGTATTAATAGGTATGGTGGGACGTTCTAGTGCGCCCACTAGTAGGTGAAATTACCAGTGCTTTCTGTAACATCCAATCAGGGTCATCTGACTGTGGAGCACAGGGGTTCTCAGCTCAAGCTGAGTGTGTGTAATCAAGTTTTATTGTTCCTCCCATTTGTCTTTTTGAAGTGGGTTTGTAGTAAAAGTTTGATTCACAAACGCTGGCTTTTCCCGCACGTGGCTTCGCTGTATCCTGGGGAGCCCACACCGGTACACGGCTTACATGACTCTCCCTCAGGCCTGCCCCCCCAATATCCTTACCTAATTGGAAAAATTATGTACCTCACTTGTAAAAATGCTCCATTGTAGAGGTAGGAGATTCTTTGGGAAATACTAGAAGAGAAAAGTTTTATAGACTTATTTGTGCTTTGTTCAAGTAAAAATGATCACTTAGATGTTACTGCAATTTCGAACCAAAATCTCGGACACAGGTATACTTGCTTTACCAGATCTTTAGCATGACCCAAACCAGGGCAGGCGTCAGCACCAGGCAAGTCCGGGCAGCTGCCGAGGGCCCCACCACCTAGGGGGGCCCACTGACAGCTGGCACAATGTGGTTAAAGAACTGCACACACTTCCTTTCTCTGTCCCTCTGCTCTATCCATCCCTGTCTCCTCAGCTCTGCTCCATTGGTTGTATATCGCCTCTGCCCCATCCATCCCTATCCACTCAGCCCTGCCCCATCCATCCCTATCCCCTGAGCCCTAACCCATCTATCCTTGTTCTCTTAGCTCTGCCCCAACCATCCATGTCCCCCAGCTCAGCCCCATTCATACATGTACCCACAGCTTAGCCACATCCATCCATGCCCCCCAGTTCTGCCCTATTCATCCCTGTCCCCTCAGTTCTGTCTCATCCACCCCTCTAACCTCAGCTCTACGCCCCTCCATCCCTGTCCTCCCAGCTGTGAACACCATTCCTTCCAGCTCTGCCCATCTACCCCCCCACCAGCTCTACCCAGCCATTCCTGTCCTTTTAATTTTGCCCATCCATCCCTCTTCCTCCCATCTATCTCTCCATCCATCCATTCCTGCCCTTCCTGTTTTGTCCATCCCTCTTCCTCAATGCTCTCCCCATTCATGTGGTGCCAAACTAAAAAACAGCTCCAAAATAGGGTTGGAGGGCAAGCAGCTCTTCTTAGTTTTGGCCATGGAATTTAGAGACCACTGACCCGTGACTTTCCACCACAAAGGGGCCCACCAAGACCGTGCCACCCAAGGGTCCACATAAACCTGGAGCCGGCCCTGACCCCAACAATGTCACACCCAGAAAACCACGGAAAAGTCTGAAATCAACATGACAGATAGGATAGTGGCTACAGTCAAGGTGCCGGGAATTGAGGGGATGTCAGGTTCAAGAAGGACTGCAGATAGAATTTTTATTTTATGTTTTAAATTGGTGAAGGTAGTGTTTTTATTTACCATGTTCATTACTTGTTACCTATTAAGGGGTCACAAGGAACCCAATCCTGGCATCATCTCTTGGGCCCCTAAGGTGTGGAAGAGTGCAGTGCACCATCCACATGAGTTTGGCATTCTTCCACTGGATCTGTCCTGAAGGTTTGGAGGCCATTGGATCTCCATGCCCGGTTGATACCAGCCCCTATGCCTTGTGTGCTGGGCTAGTAACCCAGAGGGAGGATGGCACCCTTAAAAAAAACTACGAAAGTGTAAAAATAATTCACCCCATCCAAGACCTAAATGGGATTCAGCTTCAGGAAGCTTTGAGCCAAATAGTGGCTTGTTTGGCGCATCAGTACTTTTTGTAGCTCATCTCAGTTCCCTGTGATAAAATAGAAAGCTGAGGCCCAGGAGTTTTCTTCTTCCATCTAGATTACCAGTAGAGGAGTATGATAAGTGGGTAAAATCCTGACCTGAGATCTGCCTCTGGAAGGAGGTAGTCTTTAGGAAGTAAAGTGGTTTAGGCACGCTTTAAGGTGTTTCAGAATGAGGTTGTCCAAAGAGAGTAGATGAATATTCTAATTGGAGCACAGCCTCATTTGATTATAGATTATGTATGCTGCAAGTCACTCAGCCACTGTTTATCATCTAGCTATATGTGAAATCAGCAATAGTTGATACATATATTTTTTTGTTATTGGTATATCAGACAGTAAACCTTATATCGTTGGATCAAGTAAAGTGAAAAAGAGTATTTGTCAAGGCACTCACTGCCAGGGCCCGGGGGTTCGTAACCCGCCCAGGGCCTCTGATGTGATGTCTTCTTATTTGTGGTGGAGATATCTGGTGTATCTTGTCGTTTGTGGAAAACCCTTTCTGCATTTCATTGAGAATTAAAAGACAGAATCCCAACTGAGAATGAGAGCGGCAGAGTGGAGAAAGTCTTAGCAAGCATTGCCCTATAAACCAGCACCGCTCTGGTGTTATAAAAATACTCATGGCCCGGCAGTGAACGTGTTGGTTTCTATGCCGCACGCTTTAATTCTCACAGTCTACATCATTAGTGCTTAGGCGTGATGAGGTGTCCTGGCACCAGACAAGTGGAGTAATCCTCCAGCAAGACATTTAGTTATTAAACTCCAGGTTGGGAGGTGTAAGGAGCCCTGTGATGTAATGAGAAAGATAGTTACGTGTGCTGTGCTTTGGCTCAGAATGAATTCAGCCTAGACTTTGCTTTGACGTGGGCCCTAATAAAAGGGCCGCATCATGACAGGCCCTCCCACCATGGCTCGGGTGATAGATTTCAACGCCTGCCTAGAATAGCAGAGCCCAATGTGCTCATGTGCCAACACTAATTCAGACCTGGGCAGGTGGGCGCCACTGTTTTGGCTGTCAGCAAAGGCACCCTCTTCAATGCATATAGGTAACAAAATTCCTAAAGACCCCTATGATTCTAATCTCTATTATTTATATTCTTTGGCTGCAGTGTAGTTTATAATATCGCTTGTATTTTATTATATTGTAGCACACATGAGGGCAATGTAGATTTTATATTTGGGAATTACTGGCTTTATATTGTATATCTGTAAAAAAGAGGAGTGGAACTGAATTTCTCTTTGAAATCACATATTAATAAACATTCAGTGGCATCACACAGCTATAGACTTTCTATCTGTGACATCACACATTATTATACATTCTGTGGCATCACACAGCTATAGACATTATATCTGTGACATCACACAGCTATTGACATACTCTCTGTGACATCACACAGCTATTGACATACTCTCTGTGACATCACACAGCTATTGACATACTCTCTGTGACATCACACAGTTATAGTCATTCTCTCTATGGCATCACACAGTTATATCCATTCTTTCTGTGACATCACACAGCTATTGACATACTCTCTGTGACATCACACAGCTATTGACATACTCTCTGTGACATCACACAGCTATTGACATACTCTCTGTGACATCACACAGTTATAGTCATTCTCTCTATGGCATCACACAGTTATATCCACTCACTGTGTGATGTCACAGAGTGACATTGGGGTCGATTTAAAGCCTTGTGCGAAAACTCACTTATTTTTTAGGAGAGAAAATTGCCATTCACTTTCGTTATCTACCTTGGGGCTGATTCAGAGCCTGGTGAAAATGTACACCCGGTATGTAATGAAAGTGAATTGCAGTTTTCTCTGAGACCAAAACCCAGGGTAGTCAAAAAAGAAATGGGTTTTCTCACTAGGCTCTAAATTGACCCCATACTCTCTATGGCATTAGTATACCTTCAGTGGCATCACACAGTTATAGGCATTATCTCTGAGACATCACACAGCTATAGACATGCTCTCTGTGACATCACCACACTATTATAGAAATTCCCTCTGTGACAACACACATTAATAAACATTTGGTTGCATCGCACAGTTATAGACATTCTCTCTATGACATCAAACAGCTTTAGACATTCTGTTTGTGACATCACACATTATTAAACATTCGGTGGCATCACACTTTTATAGCCATTCTCTCTGTGACATCACACAGCTATAGACATTATATCTGTGACATCACACAGCTATAGACATTCCCTTTGTGACATCGCACAGTTGTTGACATTCTCTCTATGGCATCACGCAGCTATGAACATTCTCTGACATCACAAAGTAATAGCCATTCTCTTCTCTGACATCACACATTAATAAACATTCGGTGGCATCACACAGCTATAGACAATTGGGTCGATTCAAAGAAACATGTAACAGCTTGGATTTGGGTCACGATCATCCTATTTTTCACGTCCGCTCGTGCGTTCGTATGAACTTGCGAGTGATTCTATAAGCAAATACGTTTCTATCCTAAAATATACGTCCGTTCGTATGGCAGTTCGGGAATCAGACCTATGTCAGTTTCCATCCTGAATTTTCCGTTTCATTTCTCAGGTTGCAACATTGGTTTTGCCCTTTTTCCTTTTTTGTCTGGACGTAAATCCTTCTGATCTTGCGGCTGCGCACTACAAACTTACCTCATTAAAGTGCATTCTAAATATTTGGTCTTTTATTTTTCTTTATTTCATTCATTTTGTAGTAACCAACCATTAATGAATGCATTTGCATAAGTAAATCTTACTTTGTTTAATTTTTACTTAACTTGCATTTTTTACTTGTGGATTTAATTTTAATATTTTGGCTTCAAATGGTACAACTTTAAATTTTTGGTGTGGTTACCCACACCCTCTCCATACAGATTGCTCTCAAATATTAAAAAACACCCAGCAACTTCTGCATGTTATGAGCCTAGAAACAGGCAAGATGGCGGCTCAGGTATTATCGGGCAGCCTGCAAACAGAAAGGGCCTTGTGACTGTGTTGCTCTGGATTCTTTGATTTCTGACCTTTCCGTGCCCCCAGCTCTGCTGTGTCTGTGCAAAATACAGCAGTAACCCACATCCTGCACTTTATCCCGCTCTCCTCTCCTCAGTAAGTGTGATGCATCTGACCAAAGATGTGCTTAAATAATTAAACAAAGCAAAGGTAAACAACTACACCAATAAATGCAATCTAAAAATATTATTCTAGTACATCAATTTAAAAATAAATAACAAAGGACATAAGTTTCTTTAATTAACGCATATTGCCAAATAAAGGTTTACATGCAAAGGACTAATTAAGGTCCACATTAAAATGCTTTTATAAGGCATACATGAATCAGGTATGCATTGCAATACAATTTATGGGCTCGGCCATGCTGATACATGCAGTTCATTGGAGCTCAAGACGCGCAGACTCCTCCACATAGCCAAAAAACCTGTTCAAGAACAGCAATCCGACTGCTAAAAGGTGTCGGCAGTGGCTTTCTTTTAAAACGTATTTAGAGGTTTGAAAACTGTTCTCTGAATCACACGGAAACACATCCGATTATCCTAAGTTTTACGTTTTCATCCTAAGTTTTAGGATTTGATCCTAAGTTTTACGTTTTGATCCTAAAATTTAGGAACGAACTTGCGATGATCGTAAGAGCATATACGCATTCGAACGTAGGCTCGTGCGAGTCGTAAATGGCCAAAAAAACAGGAAAAAATGACAAACACCCACCCAAACTTACGATTCTCGATCCGAAATCAATTAACTTTTGCTCTTTGAATCGAGGGGAATGTCTTTGTGACATCATGCAGCTATAGACATTCTCTCTGTGACATCACACTGTTATAGCCCTTTTCTCTGTGACATCACAGTCACAGTTATAGCCATTTTCTTTGTGACATCGCAGATTAATAAACATTCGGGGGCATCACACATCCATAGGCATCTTCTCTGTGACATCACACAGTTATAGACTTTATCTCTGTGACATCACACAGCTAGAAACATTCTCTCTGTGTCATCACAGCGTTATATCCATTCTCTCTGTGACATCATACAATTATAGCCATTCTCTCTGTGACATCATACAGTTATATCCATTCTCTCTGTGACTTCGTACAGTTATAGCCATTCTCTCTGTGACATTACACAGCTATAACCATTCTCTCTCTCATCACACAGTTAATGGAATTGGGGTCAATTTAGATCCCAGTGAGAAAACTCACTTCTTTTTAAGGAGAGAAAACTTCCATTCACTTTTATTGTCTACCCAGGCTCTGAATCAGCCCCAAGGTAGACAATGAAAGTGAATGGCAATTTTCACTCATAAAAAACAAGTGAGTATTCTTACCTGGCTCGACCCTATACTCTCTATGGCATCACACAGCTATAGACATTCTCTCTGTGACATCACACCGTTATAGCCATTCTCTCTGTGACATCACACAGTTATAACCATTCTCTCTGTGACATCACACGTTAATAAACATTTAGTGCCATCACCCATCTATAGACTTTCTCTCTGTGACATCACACAGCTATAGACATTCTCTCTGTGACATCACACAGCTATAGACATTGTCTTTGTGACATCACACAGCTATAAACATTCTCTCTGTGACATCACACTGTTATAGCCATTCTCTGTGGCATCACACAGTTATAGCCATTATCTCTGTGACATCAGACGGTTATAGCCATTCTCTCTGTGACATCACACGTTAATAAACATTTAGTGCCATCACCCATCTATAGACATCTTCTCTGTGACATCACACAGCTATAGACTTTCTCTCTGTGACATCACACAGCTATAGACATTCTCTCTGTGACATCACACAGCTATAGACATTGTCTTTGTGACATCACACAGCTATAAACATTCTCTCTGTGACATCACACTGTTATAGCCATTCTCTGTGGCATCACACAGTTATAGCCATTATCTCTGTGACATCACACGGTTATAGCCATTCTCTCTGTGACATCACACGTTAATAAACATTTAGTGCCATCACCCATCTATAGACATCTTCTCTGTGACATCACACAGCTATAGACATTCTCTCTGTGACATCACACAGCTATAGACATTGTCTTTGTGACATCACACAGCTATAAACATTCTCTCTGTGGCATCACACTGTTATAGCCATTCTCTGTGGCATCACACTGTTATAGCCATTCTCTGTGACATCACACAGTTATAGCCATTCTCTCTGTGACATCACACGTTAATAAACATTTAGTGCCATCACCCATCTATAGACATCTTCTCTGTGACATCACACAGCTATAGACTTTCTCTCTGTGACATCACACAGCTATAAACATTCTCTCTGTGACATCACACAGCTATAGACATTGTCTTTGTGACATCACACAGCTATAAACATTCTCTCTGTGACATCACACTGTTATAGCCATTCTCTGTGGCATCACACTGTTATAGCCATTCTCTGTGACATCACACAGTTATAGCCATTCTCTCTGTGACATCACACGTTAATAAACATTTAGTGCCATCACCCATCTATAGACATCTTCTCTGTGACATCACACAGCTATAGACATTCTCTCTGTGACATCACACAGCTATATACATTCTCTCTGTGACATCACACAGCTATAGCCATTCTCTTTGTGACATCACACAGTTATAGCCATTTTTCAACACTTTGACTACATTTGTTCTATTTATTTTTGCATGAATATCATAAGTGAAATTGGAAACAACGTCCAACCAAAAATCACCCATCCCTGGCGCTGCCAGCGCTGCAGTACAGCATTTGGTTTTACTTTCTGCCCAGACATTTCACATTGGATTTGAGATCATTTTCATCAGTTTGTCCATTTCTACATGATCCCTAACCCCTTCTCTCTTCACGCCCTACACTTCCTGGCCGGTATCATAGTACCAAGCCCCCATCCTCCAAATTTTTATGATAAACATCTGTTTAATATACTCTCCCCGAAGCTGGCGGAAAGTGACAGCTGCTTTTCTGCCTTGCTCGTCTCTTCTAATATGTTTTCAGTTAGTCAGATCCGGCTGCTGCACACTCCCCCCCCCCTCTCCTCTGCAGCACCCTGCAGGCACCCGCCAGGAAGATAAATTCATTAAAATCTTTATTTACATCCATTGGAGAATAAAGTGCCTGAAAATGTAACCAAACACTGGCAGCATCAAGGATTCCTTCATCCAACAACCAGTCAATGCACAAGAGGACCGGCTTGTTTGGAAAAGAATGATTAGACCTTTGGACGATCCCCTTTATGTATATTATAAATCTCTATCTATTTACTTTTGCATTAAAAAAGGAAGACAGACTTCCAGTCTAAGCTTAAGACAGGAGCGCTGTGTAATTGCTGGTATGGCTGCTATCTGGGCAGTACAGGAATAAGTCTGTAAATAAAACACTGGTTGGGGCTCTGCTCATGCTCTAATCATGGTCATTACCTATTTGGAGGAGTCTAACTTGATGTGTTGGCCATGGCTGGAGTGTATGGCTGGACTGGGGCGGTTACGGATCTCTCTGTAAGGAGAAGCCATTGAGGCTTCATCTGGCTCAGGAGGTCTTTCGTTTCCTCCATGTGTCGGGGAGGCCGATTCATTAACAGCGGCAGGTAGCGACAGTTGAGCGACTGTAGCAGTATTTTCACAGCGCCCGCTAGTAGTCGCTGTGCTTGGCCGTTGTTCGGTAGTTGATAGCGACTCAGTCGGTTTGCCGTAATGTTGAATATTGGGTGAGGAGTCGCTATTTGACAGGTTCTGCGCTGTATGGGAGCGCATGATAGCGACTGGCCATAGCGACCGGCTTCCACCATATTCATTAACAAATCACGCTCAAAAAATTCTCGCACTGTAAAAGCATGTTTAAACCCCAGAGCGCTGGCGGCGATGGGTTAAAAGTAGTTTTTTAACCCCCAAACAACCATATTTTTGGAAACCAAAAAAAAACAAGTTTTTAAAATAATTTTGTAATATGAATACATTAATATCAGACCTGTAATATCAATTCTGTACATTTTTTTTACCTTAAAAAAATTGTTTAAAATGGCAGAAGTGGTCACAGAATTTTTCACATTAAAAAAAAAAAAAAATTAATAACAATTAATTATGAATATTTAAAGATTGTTCCATTGAAATGCATTGGAGAGCGCCAGGTAGCGAGAGGTCATACCTGTCGCTGTTCAAGGTCGGACGCTGGCGCTGTGGGCTGAGGCTGGAATAATGATGAATGAGTGGCTATCTGGCGCTATCTCAGTCGCTAAGCAGGATCGGCTTGATAAATGTGTGATTGTGGTGGGGAGCCGGCGTTCTCGTGGCGGGGCCCGTCATTACCGGCCGCTCACCAGTTGCTACCTGTCGCTATTCCTTGTTAAATAAGGGCCTTAATATTGTGCACTTTGCCGCCATCATTATCCTTTCTTTCTTTCTTTCTTCTCTTTTTCCCAAATCATTGGATCTTAATCTAGTCATCTTTTCTTGCCTTTGTCTTCCTCTTCAATTTTTTTTTCATTCCCTCCATTTTTCATGTACACATTCTCTACTCCTTTTCTTTTCCACATTTGCTCCTCCTCCTTTTCTTCTATACCTACCTTCTATTTGCATTTTGGATATTCCCTCTATCAACTCCTGCTTTCCATCTCCTCTCTGTCTGTCTTTATTATCTTCCATGTTAAAGAGGACCAAAACCCAGCAGGATTGGCCTGGGAATCTATAAGATGCCCCGCTGTGTGAAACCCCCCCAGGTCGCCCCATTCACTTACCTTGCTTCCTGTTCCAACGGTGCATGCGCAGTCCCCACTATGCCTCTAGCATTTGTAAATGGCTGGGGTGGGCAGGCTCCCTGTTACAGGGAAGCAGGAGATGCGGCCGCCAGAACGCTCAGAAACGCTGGCCTTAGACGGCGTCTTAGCGCGATGTCAGCGTATCGGAGCGCGCTGATTGGATGAGCGCCCGCACGTACGCTGTAGGACCGGGAAGAGGTGAGTTTTTTTGCGAGATCTGGGGGGTTTCACACAGCGGGGCATTCCATTTTGAGATGCCCTATAAAGAGACCAACTCCCCAGGGAGGTGTTGCTCCTCCTTAGGGCAGATAATTCATTCTACTTGTGCTGCTCCCCAAGGCTGCTGCAGCTGACTTCTAGGCAGTATTCCATAGCCAAAGCCCTAGCCTTTTTTTCTAGTACTAGACCATGCGGTGGACTGAATCCCGCTCTTTCTGCATCACACTGTGTGAGTCACACCATTCACTGTGCATGCACTGTGCAAGAGATTTTTGCTGATTTTTTACTTTTTAGTTTCTAAATATGTCTTGTAACTGCAAAGTCCTCTACTAGAGGAAAAAAGGAATGCCATTGATATACTACAAGTTTTGCAAGGAAATACATAGGGGTTGATTCAGAACCTGGTGAGAAAACGTACTTCTTTTTAGGAGCAAAAACTATCATTCACTTTCATTGTCTACCTTGGGTCTGATTCAGAGCCAGGGGAACATTTACACTCAGAGGCTGATTTACTACTAGCGGCACGTATTGGCACGTGAGGGTCTCTATGGCGGCACTTAGAGCAACCCAAGTAGACGCTGTAAGCGGGTATCGGGCACTGTAACCTAGCTTTGTGGTCGCTGTAGTTATCTGACTGGCATTGATGAATTTGATGTGTGTTGGGCGCTCTAACAACAGTATAACGCTGCAGCGAGTGATAGGTAGTGCCAGCTCAGTGCTTAAAAACTTAAAAATACTACAATGTACCAGACAAAGTAATAAAGGTACAGGTTGGGGGACACCTTGGAAGCAGTGATCATAATATCATTAATTTCCAATTAGCAGTCACTAGGGTGTCTTATCAAGGAGCCACAAAAACGCGGGACTTCAAAAAGGCAAAGTTTGACCAACTTAGAGATGCCCTACACTGCATTGACTGGGAAAATGTCCTTAAAAACAAAAGCATGGACGCTAAATGGGATACTTTCAAAGGAATATTTAATTTTCATTGTGACAGATATATACCTTACAGGAACAAAACTATTAGACCCACATGTAAACCGATGTGGCTAAATAAAAAGGTTAAGGGGGCAATAAACAACAAAAAAAAGGCATTTAAACGTTTAAAGCAGGAAGGGACAGCGGAAGCGTTAAAAAAATATAAAGAAGAAAATAAACAATGTAAACAACAGATAAGGGCAGCTAAGCTGGAGACAGAAAGACTGGTCGCGAAAGAGAGTAAAACTAACCCCAAATTATTCTTTAGCTACATAAACCGTAAAAGGTACAAACCTGAGGGTGTGGGCCCCCTGAAAAGCAAGGAGGGGATCCCTATAGAGGGCAATGAGGAGAAAGCTAATTTGCTTAACAACTTCTTTGCTTCTATATTCACAAAAGAATTGGACATGCCGAGTGAAATGCAGGGGAATAACCGAAACCCTCCATTAAATGTCACTGGTCTAACCAAGGAAGAAGTCCAGCACCGTCTCAAGCAGATGAAAATCGATAAATCACCGGGACCAGATGACATACATCCTCGTGTTTTAAGGGAGTTATGTACAGTAATAGACAAGCCGTTATTTCTAATATTTGTGGATTCCATAACTACAGGGTCTGTTCCGATGGATTGGCGCTTGGCAAATGTGGTGCCAATATTCAAAAAGGGATCTAGGGGGGAACCTGTGAACTACAGACCGGTAAGCTTAACATCTGTGGTGGGCAAGCTGTTTGAAGGTTTCTTAAGGGATACTATCCTGGAGCACCTTGGGGAAAATGACCTTATTACTCCATATCAGCATGGATTTATGAGGAATCGCTCCTGCCAGACAAACCTGATCAGCTTTTATGAGGAGGTAAGTTCAAGATTGGATCAGGGGGAGTCATTGGATATCATATATCTTGACTTTTCTAAAGCATTTGATACTGTGCCACATAAAAGGCTGGTACAAAAGATGAGAATGCTTGGACTGGGGGAAAACGTGTGCAGATGGGTGGGAAATTGGCTTAATGATCGGAAGCAGAGGGTGGTTATCAATGGTACACACTCAGATTGGGTCACTGTTACTAGTGGAGTACCACAAGGGTCAGTTCTGGGACCAATTCTCTTCAATATATATATAAATGACATTGGGTATGGATTAAACAGTAAAGTCTCAATCTTTGCAGATGATACTAAGCTGAGTAAAGTAATTAAAACAAAAGAGGACAGAAGGCAGCTACAAACAGATTTAGATAAATTGGAAGCATGGGCAGTTAAATGGCAAATGAAGTTTAACACAGATAAATGTAAGGTTATGCACATCGGAAGGAGAAATCTGTGTCATGATTACACACTAAATAAAGAAACACTTGGTAAAACAACAATGGAAAAGGACCTAGGGGTTTTAGCTGACAATAATCTCAACTGTAGTAATCAATGCCAGCCAGCTGCTGCCAAGGCAAATAGGATCATGGGGTACATCAGGAGGGGCATAGGTGCTCATGACCAGAGCATCATTTTACCCCTGTACAAGTCACTGGTCAGACCCCATATGGAATACTGTGTACAGTTCTGGGCTCCTGTGCTTAAGAAGGACATATCAGAACTGGAGCGCGTTCAAAGAAGGGCAACAAAGTTAATAAAAGGAGTGCGGGGGCTAGAGTACCCGGAAAGATTGTCCAGGTTAGGTTTATTTAGTCTAGAAAAAAGACGATTGACTATGTATAAATTTATTCGGGGTCAATACAAAGATCTGTCCCACAATCTATTTATACCCCGGAGTGTAACTATAACCCGAGGGCATCCACTAAGGTTAGAGGAAAGGTGCTTTCTCCACCGACATAGGAGGGGATTCTTCTCTGTAAGAGCAGTGAGACTATGGAACTCGCTGCCAGAGGAGGTAGTAATGATGGATACAGTAAAAACGTTCAAAAGTGGCCTTGATGCCTTCCTGGCATGTAATAACATTTCCAGCTATGGCTGCTAGACCACTGGAAGGAGTTAAACAGGCTGAACTGGATGGACTAAAGTCTTTATTCAGCCTTACATACTATGTTACTATGTTACACACACACAGCATTGGCGCTCTAAAGCTGGGCGCTCTGGCATAGAGCGCTAGACGCTGTTTGATCATAGTCTGTTTTTGAACACATATACAACTGTAACAAAGTTTTAACACTGTGACAATGACACTTTAGTGCCAGGCCTGTAAATACAATTCTGCATAAAAATATAAAAATTAAAAAAAATGTATAAAAGTGTTTGTTTGCAGCCAAGGAGAGATCACACAATGATCTGAAAAAAAAATTGCCAAACACGCTATTTTAAGAAAACCAAATGAAAGCCCATTGACATGTATGGGAGAGTGCCACTGAGCGAAAGGTAATATGTGGAGCTCTTGAACCTAGAATGCCGGCGCTATACGCTGAGCCTCCTCTAGTATTACATGTGACGCTACATGGCGCTGTTAGAGGCGCTCACCAGATTCTCTTTCCTAAATGTGGTTTCTAATACAGTGCCCGGCGTTTACCAGACGCTACCTGCCGCTATGAAGCGCTACCTGGCGCTATACTTTCTTAAAGTGGACCAACCCCCTTCCATGATCGGCCCGGGAAGCTATAAGATTCCCGGACCAATCAGCTCCCTGACTGACCCCCAGAAACCCCTAAATCCCTACCTGCTCCTCGATCCAGCGGCGCCCGCCGCCGCCTCCCGCGCGTCCCTCTAGCAGTTGCGAATGGCAACTGTAAGAGTGACGCGCGGGAGGCGGCAGCGGGCGCGCTCTCTTGTCTGTCGCTGCCTCCCACTTGTCCGCCGGCGGGGATTGGCTGCAGCGGTCACGTGGGAGCGGGAAGAGGTGAGTTTTTGGGGCTTTCTGGGGGGTTTCACACAGCGGGGCACCCCCGATCGGGGTGCCCCACCGCAGTGGACCAAAACCCAGGATAGTCAAAATCCTGGGTGTTGGTCCACTTTAAATAACCTCCATAGTAGACAATGAAAGTGAATCGCAACCCCATAGTAAGGTAAATACAAGCCCCTCTCTCTTTACAGTGTGAATATAACATTCACATTCTTTGTTTCACAGAAAACTTTGAGAACATTGCCAGGAATTGGTAAAACAAGAGTTAATTAATCAACATCTACACCCTTCTGAGTAAGCACTGAAATCAGCTGTGTGAGAGGTAGGGTGAGTATGCTTTGGTTTTACACTAAACCTTTAGATGTTCTTTAAATAGTATCAGAATGTGTGATTGTGGGCTGCCACATAATCATTTTGGTCAGTATTGAGTGGAGGGTCCTGATGCTGGGGTCATAAGGGGCCCTGCAAATCGTGATGGTGGCCCTGTTTGCTGAAATAAGAGGGCACGATAATGAGCAGCTTGTGTTGCACGCTAACATTTTCCAACCAGACTGGTCACTAAGTTTTTCATGGTTGTCAGCTGCTCCATCTTTACCTAACTAAAGACACGGCAGCTTGTGTTCTATAAAAAGATTATAGACTGAATTTAGAAATAAGTGCAGGTTAAGAAAATGTGGTCATTGGTCACACGGGAAGGAGGCTATTTGTCCAGAATCTGTGGACCATTTGTGTTCATAAAGTAGGAAGACACTTACTGGTGCATTAGTGTGATCTCCATACAATGGCCATGGATAGATGGTGGCATGGTCTTTTGTCTTTGCCTACAAGTGAGTACAACTGGAATCAGTTAACAAGTTTATCCCAGACTATAGGAATCTAGGAACAAGCCAGGAGACCAGGAGATAAGACTAGATCCCAAACCACTGGTAAAGCAACACTGGCACCGAGATACTGAAGCTGGTAGCCTCACTGGGGCCCATGAGGTCAGAGTCCCCACCATAATGATTCTGCCCAGTTGCATCAGGTATCTACTGTTTAGATGATGACCAAAATAGCGTGCAGGTTGTGACAAAGTGTAATATATATATATATATATATATATATATATATATATAATATATAGGTATCTATTAGAGATTTAGAGATGAGCAAACGTTTTAAAAGTTTGGTTCAGGCAATTTCGCTGAATTTTCCCAAGAAATTCAGGTTTGTCGGAACCAAACTTTTAGCGAACATGCTCGTTAAGAAAAAAATGTAAAAAATTAGCTTATCTCTGTCCTGTTCCAGCACCTGCCAATGTCCTTATCCTCCAGCACGGCTCCTCACAGAATTCAACTGCCCCAGCTGGGCTTCCTGCATCTTGCCTCCCTGCCGCAAGGAGGGGCTGTTATACTGGGAGTGAGCTGAGCTCAGCCATGTGGGCTATGCAGGCTGGTAGCCTTTAGGGACGGGGGACAGAAGCTCGTCCTCTGTGTCATGGTCTACCTGCCCCATAGCTGGTGCCCGGGCTTGTTTTGCTTGGAAGCGGGGCACAAGACGCATTTTAACATTTTTTTAAGGGTTTAACCCTTAAAATTTTCTCAAAAGGGCGTGGGGTTTCACCCTCCTGGAGAGGGGGACCCTAAGTGTTAACCCTTAAAATAAAAAAAAACAGTGTGGGGTCCAAGCAAAATGAGCCCATGTACCCTATATGGGGACTGGTAGACCAGGGCACAGAGACCGACTGGCAGGCCCCCAGCCCTGAAGGCTACCAGCCCACATAGCCCTCATGGACCGCGGGCTCTTTTGCACCCCTCTGGGCCTTGGGATGCAGGTAATGGGGTGGGGGGCTATGGCAAGTCACCTGCTTGCTGGCACATGACTTGCCCGCCCTTCCTGCCCTGTGAAGTGTTATGGGGGTCTCAAGGACTCATCTCTAGTATCTGTATATATGTATATATACCCATTATATCTATATATCTATGTGTAGGCAAGTTTGTAGGAATCCCTGTAGCCATTTTTAACAGAGCCAAAATATCTATCTGGTCTGTGAAATGACCACATGCAGGTAAAAAGTATCATTAATAACTTCTGCCACATTCAAAAATCTATCCGGCAATCGTGCCCACACGGATATGGGATAATGGCTTTTCCAACTTGTAGTAGCTCAAATACTCAACCTAGAAATGACTTCAATCATGTATTAATCACCTTGTTTCACATTATTGCTTTGGTGCTTTTTATAGAATATTGTAAGTAGCCAATCATCTTTTGTCATTTGTATTTCTGATCGCACCATGTATCTTTATCATTTGTGTTACTCTGTTAATATACTCCTTTAATATACCCTTATCAGAGATGCCAACCTTGGAGACCAGCTTACAGGGTGATGGGGGTAACAGGGGTGTGGTTCAGGTGCGTGGCTTACTCATGGGCTTTTGTGGAACAAGTATCTTTAACAAAGCCTCCAAAAGCCCCTGGGGCACCCGATCGGGATGCCCTGCTGTGTGAAACCCCCGCCTGAACTAACTCACTTTTCCCCAGTCCTACGGTGCATGTGCGGCTCGAATGCACTTACACCAACTTGGCCAGGCTCGTCTAAGCAGCTGAGTCCAGCCGAGCTCTGCGGAGCTCTCCAGCAGCCGCATCCCACCAAGCTCAGCCAAACGCTCCAGCGGCTGCATCCCCACTACCCTCTAAAGGGAGCATGCCCGTGCTGGCCATTTATAAATGCCTGCTAAAGGATGCTGCGCTGGGATGCTAGTGGGGATGCTGCGCTGCTCGCGCATGTGCCATTGGATGGGAAGAGAAGGTGAGTATACCAGGCAAACTTGGGGGATTCACACAATGGGGGGTACCCAGGGCTGTATTTACCATTAGGCAACCCTAGGCACGTGCCTAGTGTGGCATCCTGGAAGGGGGGGACACTGCCCTTACTACTGTAGTAAAGAAAATAAATTTAAAATCATATAGCCAGAACATTAATGCCTCCTAACAAACACTCCCTAGCCACAGAAGGATGCAGAACAGACCAGAGCATCTCCCCTCCACTGGTGTGGTCATGTGACTCCTGTAATGACAGAATGCAGTAAAATATGGAACATGCTTGTCTGCTTCCCTGCATTTCCCCCTTTGTGCCCTCCTCTACACACATCTCTGCATCTAGCTCATTGTACCCTTTTCCCCTACACACTTTTTTTTATATGGACCGTGACCTAACTTAAAAAAAGGGGGCGCAAACAATTAAAGTGCCTAGGGCACCAAAAACACCAAATACACCCCTGGGGGGTAGGAATCACGTGGCCCTGGAATCTATAAGAAGGCAGTGAGTTTTGGTCCATGTTAAAGCGTAAGTCGTGGCTATGTCCACCCTGCTGCTGCATGGCCCCCCATGGGAGATGAGATGCCGCTGCCTAATCCCTCCCCCTCTACAGCTATAGTTAGTGATTCACATGTAAAGGCTGTCAGGGGGCCCAGTAACATGACACACACTTCTGATTAGTGGGGACTGTGCTGCGACAAGTGTGAAGCCATGTGCAGCATCCTCCAGTGTCCGGCTTTCATAGACTGGTATGTATAGCTGCTTTGGGAGGGGTATTTAGACAATGGGCATCCCAAATAAGGGAAGAGGAGGACGGAAGAACATCACTGTAGAAATCAACACACATGTTTGCTGCCCATCATAGCTGTTTATCAAGCAGACAGGCTTCTAACTGAGATTCTAAATAATAAGTGGGACTCAAAATGCTAAAGCAAGGGCTGCGAGTGCGCGCCCACAGTGACATGTTTCTCCCTGAGGAACTGCTGTAGGGTGAAATAAGCTGCTGACACGGTGACCAGGTGAGTGGGGTCAAAACTGGGTGACTCCTTGGAACCAGGTGACTTGGCATGTCTGCCTTATCCCACTCCATCTTTGAGGGAATTGAATACTGTTTGGATAATGCAGTTCTTGCAACGTATATTAAAATGGGCCAAATGCCTCCCCTAGTTGCCCCGACCGTTAGGGAAGAGAAGGATCTGCAGTCCTAGATATATTTTCCTGCACGGGCTCCTCCTTTTGTTTAAAGTAGACCAAAACCCAGGATTTTGACTATTCTGGGTTTTGGTCCTTTCCCCATGGGCACCCTTGATTGGGGGTGCCCGCTGTGTGTGACTCCCCCAGATCGCGACCGCCAACTCACCTCTTCCCGGACCCACGATGCGTCTAAGAGCAGCGGTTCTGACCGCCGCATCCTCGGCCTCCCTCTAGCTGTGCGCATGCCCCACCAGGCATTTGTGAATGGACGGCGCGGGCATGCTCCCTGTTAGAGGGAAGCGGAGGATGCGGCCATCAGAGCCGCTGCTCTTAGACACACCATAGGACCAGAAACAGGTGAGTCCATTTGGGCGTTCTGGGTGGTTTCACACAGCAGGGGAAAGGACCAAAACTTTTGACTATCCTGGGTTTTTGTCCACTTTAAAGTGGTCCTTCACTCTGAATAAGAGCCTATCTTATATGTTTCCCCCACCCTGTACATACAGATTGCTCACATTAATCCGGACCTTCACTCTGAATAAGAGCCTATCTTATATGTTTCCCACATCCTGTACATACAGATTGCTCACATTAAAAATCATTCTACCTGCATCTACTGCATGTTATGAACCTGTAAACATCCAAGATGGCGGCTCATGGAACATCAGGCAGCCTGCAAACAGGAAGTGCCTTCTGACTGTGCTGCTCTGCATTCTGGGACTGCTGACCTTTTCCTGACCCCAGCTCTGCTCTGTCTGAGCAAAGCACAGCTATAACCCGCCCCCCTGTACCTTATTCCACTCTCCTCTCCTCAGTAAGTGTGATGCTTCTGAGTCAAGATGGCGGCGCCTGTATCCTAAAGTCCTTAAACAGAGTTGAAGCCCAGTGGGGGAAAGAATAATAAGTAGGTGACTAAAAACTTAAAATATATTAATTTTAGATGCTGGGGAATCGTTTTTTAAGGGTTTGGGTTTTTCGATAAATCATGGTGAAGGTCCGGTTTAAAGTGGACCAACACCCTCCCATGATCGGCCCGGGAATCTATAAGATTCCCGGACCGATCAGACCCCTGAATGCGGGGCACCCCGATCGGGGGTGCCCCGCTGTGTGAAACCCCCCAGAAACCCCTAAATCCCTACCTTATCCACGATCCAGCGGCGCCCGCCGCCTCCTCCCGCGCGTCCCTCTAGCAGTTTGTGAATGGCCGGCGCGGGCCTGCGCCCTGTGTGAGTGACGTGCGGCAGGCGGCGGCGGGCGCGCTCTCTTGTCCGTCGCTGCCTCCCGCTTGTCCGTCGGCGG
The DNA here is from genome assembly GCA_027917425.1 of Gastrophryne carolinensis. NCBI lineage: Eukaryota > Metazoa > Chordata > Amphibia > Anura > Microhylidae > Gastrophryne > Gastrophryne carolinensis. Next base: position 40,198,735 of record CM051240.1, on the reverse strand, counting down.
GGATTGGCAGCGGCGGTCACGTGGGAGCGAGGAGAGGTGAGTTTTTCGGGGTTTCTGGGGGGTTTCAGACAGCGGGGCCCCCGATCGGGGTGCCCTGCCGAAGTGGACCAAAACCCAGCATAGTCAAAATCCTGGGTGTTTGTCCACTTTAAGTCATAGAATTCTTTATAACTTCAGCTATATCTGTACCTACCTTTTTTTGCTGTTGGAGATATTGCGTGGTCTGCTGACAGCAGAGTCTTTGGCGCCAGAGAATGAGGTGGTGTAATCTGTCCTGCTCTGACCAGAATCCGCTCCTGTCCAACTTTCTGTCGCCACTCTATTGTTTTTTTTAAACAAAACGCCTCATTTTCTGGAATGACAACAAAATGCCTGGCAGCCCCCCCCCACCTCCATTCTTGCTTTATTCTCTGGCAAATTTCTCCCCTAGATGGATCAACCAATTTTATAACAATTCAGATCCTCACCTTCCTGTCTCCACCCTCAGGAGCCAGCCGCTGCCTTTAATGGTGACTGACAGAAACGTTACTCGGGATGCAATTAACCTCAGAACCGCGTAGCTGCAGGGGGGAAATGTTTCATCACTGAACATGTAGCAAACCATCATCTGTCTATTAGGGGGAGCTCTATCCCTGGGTTCCCCAACTTTATTTCATAACGTACCACTTCCTACTTGATTTCAGGTACCACCAGTATAGGACAGGAGAACCTTGGGCCCAAAAATCATTGTGGGGCCCACCAGAGAAAAATCATTTATAGCTGGGCTCAAGAAATAATACCACTTAATTATGTTAAAAACACATAGAAAATACACAGAGCTAATAAATGTCCAAAGTGTTGAAAATTAATCCACATGTGATCTCCACCAGGTGAGTAATCCACCACCGATCACAAATGATCAATGTGAACAAGCATTGGTAAACCACAGCTCCAAATCGCCATTAGCAGCAAGGCTGATATAAATGTCGGTAAGTTTTAGCAGCTGACTATCCTAGCTAAAGTCCCAAGGGAGGGACGAAACGCGTTGGAACGGTCAGCTATTTCCATTTTTTTTATACACATGTGATTTTTACTATTGGAATCATTGGAGCGCAGATGCTGAGTCTGGACGTCTGTGTGGTGAGAGCTGCTAATGGAGATTTGAAGCTGTGGTTTACCAATGCTTGTTCACATTGATCATTTGTGAGTGTATTATTTACCTATTAAATTGGCTTTTTATCTAGAAATCTGCACTAGATTTGTATTTATTTGTTTTCACATGGCTTGCCATTCCTGGCTGGTGCTGTAATTTGGCTTGGACCGGTGGATTTGGAGTCCTCAGTCTGGAGTTGTGTGTTGGAGATCGGCACAGATTTACTATTCTGCGTTTATATACCAGGTTTCTGGTAAGCAGCCTTTGCTATCGGTGGTGGATTACTCACCTGGTGGAGATCACGTGTGGATTAATTTTCATCACTTTGGACATTTATTAGCTCTGTGTATTTTCTATGGCCCTTATTTAACAAGGGATAGCGCCAGGTAGCGAATGGTGAGCGAACGGTAATGACGCTCACCGCCACGAGAACGCCGGCTCCCCTCCGCAATCACACATTTATCAAGCCGATCCTGCTTAGCGACTGACAGAGCGCCAGATAGCGAATCATTCATCATTATTCCAGCCTCACCCCACAGCGCCAGCGAGCGACCTTGAACAGCGACAGGTATGACCTCTCGTTACCTGGCGCTCCCCAATGCATTTCAATGGAGCAATCTTTAAATATTCATAATTAAATGCTATTAATGTTTTTTTTTTTTAAATGGCAAAAATTCTGTGACCACTTCTGCAATGTTAGATATTTTTTTAAGGTAAAAAAAAAAAAAAAAAAATTTGTGCAGAATTGATATTACAGGTCTGATATTAATGTATTCATATTGCAAAATGTTTGTAAAAACATGTTTTTTTTTCTTCTAAAAATATGGTTGTTTGGGGGTTAAAAAACTACTTTTAACCCATCGCCGCCAGCGCTCTGGGGTTTAAACAAGCATTTCACAGCACGAGAATTTTTTGAGCGTGATTTGTTAATGAATATGCTGGGAGCCGTTCGCTATGGCCATTCGCTGTCATGCGCTCCCATACAGTGCGGAACCTGTCAAACAGCGACTCCTAACCCCGTATTCAACATTACCGCACACCGACTGAGTCGCTGTCAACAGCCGAACAACGGCCAAGCACAGCGAATACTAGCGGGCGCTGTGAAAATAACGCTACTGGCGCTCATCTGTCGCTACCTGGCGCTATTAATGAATCGGCCTCCCCGTGTTTTTAGTTGTATCTTTATGGGGCGAGGGATCCCCTTAATTACACGTTGAGCAATTTACTTTATTTATTTATTTTTTGAGCAGCACGTTATTACCCTTTATAGCACTTAATTATGTTGTTGCACAATATAAGATGTGATGTTTATTACTTGAAATTGGCAGGCTGATTCATTACTAGCGCCAGGTATTGGCAGATGAGCCTCTGTACAGAGGCGCTAAGAGCGACCACTAGTATACGCGGTGATCGGCTATTGGGCGCTGTAACAGTGCACCTCAGTCGGTGTAGTAACCTGGCCAGCATTGATGAATGAGATGTATGTTGGGCGTTCTAACACCAGTACAGCGCTGCAGGGAGCAAAAGGTAGCGCCAGCTCATTGCGACCGACTCTCAGCGACTCACGCCATATTCAACAAAAACAGCGTCGGTGCTCTAAATCTGGGCGCTGTAGCACAGAGCGGCAGGCGCTGTGTGATTAAAGTCTATTTTTGAACACATATCCAACAGTAACAAAACACATGGAATGACATTGTTATAACATTGTAACACTTTAATGCCAGACCTGTAATGACAATTCTGCATAAAATTATAAAAAATCAAAAAAAGTTTTCAAAAATGACCAGGAGAGGTGACACAATTATTTGAGAGAGAAAAAAAATAAAAACAAAAAACCCTGTTTAAACAGAAGAAAAGGAACGGCCATTGAAATGTATGAGAGAGCAACAGGTAGCGACAGGTAATACCTGGTGCTCTAGAAGCTAGAGTGCCGGCGCTATAGGCTGAGCTGCCTGTAATAATGAATCGTATGCTACATGGCGCTGTTAGAGTTACTCACCAGAATCACCTTCATAAATGTGGTATTGCGTACAGCGCCCAGCGTTCACCAGACGCTGCCTGCCGCTACGAGGCACCACCTGCCGCTATCCCTTGATGAATAAAACCCTAAATGTCTGAATAAACACTTCAGGCAAACCAATAACACTGTGTTAGTCTTGGATCTCTGTATTGCTCTGATAGTGGCCTTGGATCAGTGTCTGGGGCCCACTGGAAGATCCTCTGGTGCTTCGGTGAGCCAGACACCAACAATGGAGACCACCCAAGAAAGACTTCCCCAGAGAATGTACACTTACTTTGAAGGGGATCCATAATGTATTCAGGGGCAGAGTAGCCATAGGAAGACCCATATAAATTCCTGGTGGGATGGGCTGGTTTGGGTCCAAGGGGGGTGCTGCTTCTAACTCTCCCAGTACCAGCATCTCTAACCTCTTTGGTGCTTCGGTGAGCCAGTCCAACACTGGGTACCACCCAAGAAAGACTTCCCCGGAGGATTTACATTTACTTTCAAGGGGATCCATAATGTATGCAGGGGCAGAGTAGCCATAGGAAGACCCATATAAATTCCTGGTGGGATGGGCTGGTTTGGTGCCAACATGGGTGCTGCTTCTAACACTCCAAGTACCAGCATCTCTAACCTCTCTGGTGCTTCGGTGAGCCAGCCCAACACTGGGTACCACCCAAGAAAGACTTACCCGGAAGATATACATTTAGTTTGAAGGGGATCCATAATGTATTCAGGGGCAGAGTTGGCATAGGAAGACCCAGAAACATTCCTGGTAGGATGCACTGCTTGGGACCAACGGGGGTGATGCTAAAACATCAGCACCATCAATGTAAGAGTGGCCAGATCCACCCCTGCTCATGACCTGTCCCTGCAATGCTATAGACTGGGTGGGGGACCTGCAGGTGGGTGGTGTTGGCGAGTGAGGGGTCCCCTTTAAGCTAATACAGAGTGTGCAGCAGCAGGAAGCAACTGTATATTTACCTGAGCCGGCAATCAGGTCAGCTTACTTTCATCAAGCAAAAACATGGCCGCCCTCATGAGTGAGGACACTGACTGGCAGCTGGCACTAGAAGTGCAGCTAGTTACTACCTGTGTCTTCACTCATGAGGGGTCGGCCGTGACAATATAACAGAGGAAAGAATGGTGACAATGGCTAAGGTAAGTTACAGCGCTTCCTGCTGCTGCACACTGCTGCGCACTGCTTTAGGCTTTTCCGGGTTCGAGCAGAACACCGAACTCGAGCATGGACTGCTGGCTGAAGACCGTTTTTGGGTTTGGGAAGCCAAACTCGCAAAGTTTGGCACGAACCTGCAGGTTCACCCAACAATAGTCAAGATCAAAGAACGCCTCATGCTATTTTAGTTTAAAGAAAGCACTAGAATCCGATAGTAGTGTAGTCACTATCCTATTGCCTGCCGCTCATTTAGCTGGAATTGCGCTCCTTCAAAGTCCCTATCTAGGGACACACTAACCTTCTCCCACCTTATCCCACTTGGGAACAGTATAAAAGGAGCCATTTCAAAGCTATACATCTCTGAGTTTCTGTAAATACCTTGTGTTTGTATGTATACATTCTAGGCAAATCCATTTTTTTTTTTTGCTTTTCCAATTTCTGGTCATGGCTGAGTTGGGAAGGATGTGTCTTGAAGCAGATTTATGAATCTTGAGCATGCTGTGCTGTGGTCAGAGAAAGCTGTGGGACCACTGTGGCTCGCTGTGCTTGCTCAAACTGAGAGCTCCAAGGGACTGAGTAGCAGCAGGACCCCCTTTTTGCATGTTCCATTAAATTAAAAAAGATTGCAAAATGTGGTGCCATGTAACGGCTTATACCCTAGGCTGCTGAAAATGGAGGAGAGACATATGAGACAGGCATCAGGTCAGCTGCTTGCTTTTACCAGCTCCATGGGTATCTTTATCAATGTCAGGGATCTCTGTTGGGGTTGGTGTGATCCTTTATCTGCCAGATGTAAAGGACAAGCAAGGTTGGTGATTCTTCTGGGCCCCAGGGTGTCCAGAGGGGCGACGTCATCTTAAGAGAGGTGCCACATGACTGGCCTGACCTCCTATCGGGAGCTGAACCAGCCAATAGGAGGTGTGGGGGAGGAGAAGTGGTGAGGGGGAGGGGGGCTATATAGGGGCCAGGGGTCCCTTCCTCCTCCCCTTTGACCCCTCAATCCTCCCAGTGCTGGACGGAGCAGTCCCATCCATCCTCCCCTATATATATATATATATATATATATATATATATATATATAGCGATATTGCGAGATACTATACTTTGACAAAGCAGTTATTTTAGTTATGCTTGTCTTTAACAAAATAAAAAGTGAAAATTTGGTAATAATTGTATTTTGTTATATGACTGTGTATGTTGTATGTGACACACAATGTACGGCAGTAGTAATCCCATCAGCACTTCTTTGCAGGCTACCTGCAGCTCCATAGGATGCCGTTTTGTCTGTAAAATTGACCTCGGCAGAAGTTACAAAAAGGCTAAATGAATTTTTATGTGCGGCAATGTGAATTGCCCTGGGGAGGGATGAATATTCACTGTTTCTTCTAATAGTGTTGATCCAGTTTAATCTCCTAGCGGTGATCAATACATGTCCACGTCCACCCCTCAAACACCATTGATCACGCCTGTTTTGGGGAATTTTCTATGGCTTTAAGCAGAAGGGCATTCTGGAAGGTGGGTGCGGCAGGTAAGAGGTCTGGAACAGCAGGTTTGTGGGGGGAGTTAATTTTAAAAAATTTGTGTATTTTGAGAAATGTTCCGTTAACCAATGCTCAATGTGAATGTGTTAACCCTTTTATCTCCTCATTGGGCACAGGGAACGCCCTCCAAATGGATATGTCTAAAATAGCGGCTGATATTCGCCGTTGTGTAGACCACTGACCTTCTGATGTTTAATTACAGCAGGTGTGCGGGAAGTCGAGGCAAAGACAGATTAAAAACAACCCAGATGTGAAAAGTCTGAAGTGCGTGTAGGGTAAATAGTAGAAATAGACAGCAGACAGATCCATTGGAGGCATCTGATGTGCGTTATGGAACACCACCGCACATGATCTGTATTAGCATGAGGATGTTTTGGATGGATGACAGTGCATGGTATTGCTTTTACTGATCATTAGTGAACTCCCCACAGGACTATAACAGGAACTTATAAACCAAATAAAAGTTTCTTTTAATGAAGTATATTTTATACGTCCGATTTCCCTCAGGGTTCCATTTGTGCAATCGTTCATGTGCGACACGCAAGAAGAAACAATTTAAAAAAAATATCCATTAAGCAATGACACAACCAAGTTATACATTAAAGCTAAAGTACCCTCTATATCCATAATACATTCCCTATATTAAATCCTCTTTACCTATAGGAGACTGTCCCCTGTCAAAGATCCCCCTAAATATATAATTTTATTCAAATAAAAAACCCTTTCATCCACAGCAACAGCAGTAATGAAAATGAAACCCAGCCATATTGCCTATATGTTCTAAGAAAGTGTTACTGCAGACAAAGGTGGTTGTTACACTATTGCGTCTGGTTATATTTGGCCCTGTCCTAAACTGTTTTCCATTTTTAAATTAAAGAAGAAATTACCAAAATTTTAGGGTTTATATATGTTGTGCACCCCCGGTGCAATTGTTTGATATACCTTCTGCATCCTGGAGACCCTCAGTATATATATATATATATATATATATATATATATATCTCAAAAAGGGATATATATATATATATATAACAAAAAGAGGATCACAGATACAAACCATAGACAGGCATGAAAATATGTAATACACGGGCAGGCTGATTCATTACTAACGCCAGGTAGCGTCAGATGAGCGTCTGTAGAGCGGATTTCAGACCGCCCGCTAGTAGTCGCTGTGCTCTGCGCATCCCCATCCCTCCACTATGTGTGTCCCCCTGGCAGAGCCGCATCCCCATCCCTCCACTATGTGTGTCCCCCTGGCAGAGCCGCATCCCCATCCCTCCACTATGTGTGTCCCCCTGGCAGAGCCGCATCCCCATCCCTCCACTATGTGTGTCCCCCTGGCAGAGCCACATCCCCATCCCTCCACTATGTGTGACCCCCTGGCAGAGCCGCATCCCCATCCCTCCCCTATGTGTGCCCCCCTGGCAGAGCCTCATCCCCATCCCTCCACTATGTGTGTCCCCCTGGCAGAGCTGTATCCCCATCCCTCCACTAGCAGCACGCACTCGCACAAGGGGGGCACAAGGGACTCGATCTGATGTTCCCCTAACTGGGCGGGTGCCAGACAACCACCAATCAGTTACATGGCTGGACTATTATCTTTAAGGAAAAAATACAGTATCTGGGGCCTCCACCAGATTTTGTGCCCAGGGGCCTCCACCACACTTAATCAGGCCCTGAATACACTGTTCATGACCTTTCATTAAAGCTGACCAACAGTCAAAAATGACTTAAACCAGACCAACACAACAAACAGTTCTCATGTGCATCCTTCTCCAGGGCAATTTAGATTAATGCACATAAAAAATAATTTACCTTTTCCTAACGACTGCTTAAAGTGGACCAACACCCAGGGGGGATCGGCCCGGGAATCTATAAGATTCCCGGACCGATCAAATCCCTCCCCGCGGGGCATCCGAAATCGGGATGTCCCGCGGGGAGGAACCCCCCAGGAGGCCCACAATCCTTACCTTACCGGCGATCCAACGGCGCATGCGCGAGACGCGGCCGCGTCTCTCGCTTCCCTCTAGCAGGGCGCGCTCCCGCGCCGGCCGTTTTGTGAATGGCCGGCGCAGGCGCGCTCCCTGTTAGAGGGAAGCGAGAGACGCAGCCAATGACAGCGCTCTGGTATGCGCGTCCAAGCGGCTTTGGACGCGCATACCAGAGCTGCTCTGAGCGCTGTCATTGGCCGGACGAGGTCACGTGGGAGCGGGGAGAGGTGAGTTTTTGCGGCGATCGGGGGGGTTTCACACAGCGGGGCACCCCCGATCGGGGTGCCCCACCTAAGTGGACCAACACCCAGGATAGTCAAAATCCTGGGTGTTGGTCCACTTTAAGGTAAATTTTAAAAGCAAGATGGCCACTCATGGGCTTGCAGGCCACCTGCAAACAGGAAGTCATGCTGGGCTTCCTGTTACTGTGCATTTCAGTTATGTCAGTTGGGAGAGGAAGCTCCAAAATGGCCGCCTCCTTTCTTTTTGGTCCGGTTTAAGGAGGACTGCCAAGGGGATCCCCCTTTTCCAGTCTTTTTTCGAGTGAACTGGGCGAGCTGGTTGTTTCTCTACTCTGTTGAATCCTATACCTGTTAAATAGATGTGCTATTATTTTAGAAGATACACAATTTGTGGCTGGCAACTGCCCTTCATGTCCTATCCTGTGGCCGGGTGACATTTATAGAGCTGATGACTGCTGGTATAAGTCAACACACATCTTGAAATAACTTTTTTTTACTGTGTTTTCTGATTGCACTAATTTTCAGCTTCTCATCCTAGAACTCCAAGCAGAGCCAGTAAAGCAGGGGGGTGTCTGCTAAATGAGCCAGCCACAGCTACTGCCTTGCAATGACCTCATCAATCTAGTGCTTTTCCCATTGCTTCTAGATCCGGCTTTAAAGCCAAGTAGGTTGCAACACAATTAGCAAAATGCTTGTGGAAAATAAAATGCTGCAGAGCAGTTTATGGTCATGGCCAGAACGTCTCTCCCCTATTAATCAAACACAATGGATGGGAAGCTGTCCTTATTTCCAAGGGGTTTCCACAAAAAAACTGATTTCTTTGTCTACTCGCAGTTGGCGTAAACCAAATGTGTTTACCAAGGTTTTCTGTATTTCTGTTACAATCATATTGTTTAATTTATATTTTTACTTCCAGTTTAAAGAGGACCAAAACTAGCACTAAAGTGTAGAATTCTAGAGCTGGCCGATTCCCCGTCTGTGGGGCGTTCTGATTGGGTTGTGATACCCCCAAGTTTGATTTGTAAATTCGATGGGGCTCTAGAGCTGCCCCAATGTTCGGCCCAAATGCATGTCCGCACACAAAACAAATAGTGTCAAAAATAATTTATTGAATTATATTATCAAATGCATAAACACACAATGTGCTCCAAACATACAATAACAATACAAACATACAAGACGGGGAGGCTGATTAATTAATAGCGCCAGGTAGCGACAGTTGAGCGACTGTAGCGGTATTTTCACAGCGCCCGCTAGTAGTCGCTGTGCTTGGCCGTTGTTCGGTTGTTGATAGCGACTCAGTCGGTGTAGTAATGTTGAATACAAGGTGATGAGTCGCTATTTGACAGGTTCCGCGTTGTATGGGAGCACATGATAGCGAATGGCCATAGCGACCGGCTCCCACCATATTCATTAACAAATCACGCTCCAAAAATTCTTGCGCTGTGAAATGCATGTTTAAACCCCAGAGCGCTGGCGGCGATGGGTTAAAAGTAGTTTTTTAACCCCCAAACCACCATATTTTTGGAAACCAAAAAAAACAAGTTTATAAAAACATTTTGCAATATGAATACATTAATATCAGACCTGTAATATCAATTCTGCACAAATTTTTTTTTATTTTTTTCTTACCTTAAAAAAAATATCTAACATGGCAGAAGTGGTAACAGAAATTTTCACATTAAAAAAAAAAAAAAATTATTAACAATGAATTATTAATATTTAAAGATTGTTCCATTGAAATGCATTGGAGAGCGCCAGGTAGCGAGAGGTCATACCTGTCGCTGTTCAAGGTCGCTCGCTGGCACTGTGGGGTGAGGCTGGAATAATGATGAATGAGTCGCTATCTGGCGCTATCTCAGTCGCTAAGCAGGATCGGCTTGATAAATGTGTGATTGTGGTGGGGAGCCGGCGTTCTCGTGGCGGGGCCCGTCATTACCGGCCGCTCACCAGTCGCTACCTGGCGCTATCCCTTGTTAAATAAGGGCCAAAGTTTAAAAAACATGAAGACAGATGGCTATAGAGGGAGGGTGTTAATAGGCTAATTGTTCAAAATGTATAGGCTTAAATAACACATTATGCAATATACACGATGAGCGGCAGAAGGTTAAAGTGCAAGTGACTGTAATAAGGTAGCGCAAAAGATGCAAGAAAGGTTGTGCAAAAAAGAGCAAAGCAGCAGCTGAATAAGTATAAAGTGATTCAAATATAAAGTGCAAAGTGCTAATAAACATGTGCAGAAAAGCCACAATTAAGGTGCTATGAGATATATGAACAGTGCCAGAATCCTATGAGCGTCTGCCACATCAAGGTGTAATAAATAATAAAAGCAGCAAGTAGAAAGTCTCCCCGCAGAAATCACTGACGTGTTGCGTGGTTCAACTACCGCTTCGCCAGGGTGTTGTCTGGCACCTTTCTGGCAATCGCACAGCACGTGTGGGTGCCGCCGCCGGCACCCCCTACATCCCTGTAGCTTCTGTGTGCACCCACACAAGGCATATCTGAATGGCTGGCGAGGGTATGCACAGATAGAGGGTAACGGCCTGTGGCTAGCCTTCCATTCAGCTTTCTTAGCCGCTCAATAATAAGCATTGCCAGCAAAGCTGAAGAGAGACCTCACATGTCCCGCGGTAAAAAAAATAGCTAAAGCGGGGCATGCTAAATTGGTTGAAATCCACAGTTTTGGTCCTATCTAAAAATATATAGAAAGAAATGAATAGTCAGTGAGGCAAACTGTTAAATTAGACTATTTTATTCATGATCTTACCAAGGTTGGACCACCAACACATCACAAGGTATACACCAGGCCCTCCATGGACTCAACAGGGAAGAAAGACAACCAACTACTCACCCCCTTTCTTCCTGCTAGGTCATCAGGTCAAATTACTTTGTCCCCTTTATTTCCAACCCCTTGTACACCCCCCCCCCCCGGGTCACTAGCCTGGCATACCAGACAAAGGGGATACTGAACCAGGGTTTGGAGGGTGAACAGTCAGCCTCTGAAAGTGTACCAGCCCCTATGCCCTTAAGAACAGCCCCGGTGCTGCCCATTGGGGTACGGGTGGTCAGGCAGAGGTATCAGAAAGTCACTCGCCTCATGCCAGGCAGGTAGCTTGCCAGATCTGCAACCTTTTGAACTTGTGAAGGACGGGGAAACTCCCTGAACACAAGATGCTGGAGGAAGAGGATGTTGCAATGTCAAGCTGCTGCCATTGGAGTCTTTGCTGGACCTAGCAGGAAGAATCTTGGTCTAGTGGAGCAGAACCTAATGAATTATATCCAGACTGTGTGTCTGGACGTTCCTGGTGATGTGCCCATCTGCTGGTGTGGACAGCAGAGGAGAATTCTCAATCAGTGGGCAGCTCGAATGGATGGGCATATGTCCTAATTATGCCCCTGGAAGAGTAAGTGCCTGACCTGATTGTGATCAAGAAGGTGAGCATAGATTACTATTTAGTGCCTCTTCAGTTTCGAGTCACTGACTAGGAAAAAAACACATTTTCCCTCTCACTTCTTACATATTTTTCCCGATTTAATATGACGTGGGAGATGGGCCCTTTTTTTGCTGCCCCTATGGTTGCATCCTATAATGCTAAATATGCAGCTAGTACATACAGCAAGAGAAAGGGAGAGGAAGTATATATAAGGGAAAAAATGACAGTTGAAGACAGAAACCCAGCTGTAAGCACCTCCTGTAAAGTCTCCTGCACACACTTGTAGTTTTACTTTTGGGTGGAGAATTTTTTTAAAAACATTTTTTGCCTCGTCCTAGTCTTCCCCCAGGAGTCCAGCTCACCCCAGGTCCCAATTAAACCTACTGGAGACCCTCCTACGCTGTCTAGTTTTTCAGACTCCCCTCTTGCTTTACAGCATTATCATGGGTTTAGGATACCATATTTTCCATCCTATAAGACGCACCCAGGATTTGGAGGAGGCAAAAAAGAAAATGAAATATTCTGAACCAATCGCCCCCTCCCAATCACCCTATTACAGACAGTGTGCAGAATACCCCCAATCACTCCATTACAGACCCATATTACAGAGCGTGTGTGTGTGGCATCCCAAATACAGGCAGTGTGTGGCATCCCAAATACAGATAGTGTGCAACATGATTTGGAGGAGGCAAAAAAGAAAATAAAATATTCTGAACCAATCACCCCCTCCCAATCACCCTATTACAGACAGTGTGCAGAATACCCCCCAATCACCCCATTACAGACCCATATTACAGAGAGTGTGTGTGTGTGGCATCCCAAATACAGATAGTGTGCCCCCCCCCCAAAAAAACCTCACATTCTTCCATGCCGCAGCCGCCTCCAGCTGACTTAAACACATAGGGAGAGACACACACACGCGCACAAACACAGAAGATACATGCAGCTCCCTGCTGCCCTCGACCAGCAGCGCCTGCCTCCTGCACATAAGCTCCCGTGGTGCCGGTTCTGGCTTCTGGGTGGCCGTGGCCTGTGACTTGCGCCAGCATCATTGGACACTGACACGAGTCACAGGCCACGCCCACCTGGTTGCAGGTGGAACCCATGTGTTCCTGTGCAGCTGGCGGGCAGCAGATGCAACGGGCAGAGGCAGCGGGAAGCGGTAATGTATTTTTTTGTGTGTGTGTGTGTCTCCCCCTATGTGTTTAGGTCGGTGGGAGATGGCTGCGGCATGGGAGCTCGGGAATGTGAGTTTTTTTTTTACATTCGCCCCATAAGATGCATTGACATTTTCCCCCCACTTTTTCAGGGGGTGCGTCTTATAGGGTGAAAAATATGGTATCTGTTAGATTTGAGATTTGGGCGTTTGGGGCTAGATTACGTGTCTGTCTCAGGTCTGAGGATTAGATAGAAGTGGAACTTTTTATTTTTTTTATTGAAGAGATTCCCACATAATTTCTGTCCTAATGCCACAGCTGTAAACACAAATTTATACGGTATAATTTATTTCTGAATCTGATATTTTCTTATAGGATCACTGGTATGAAAAGTTCCAAATACAAAGTTCCAACCTACTGTATGTTTTTCTTGACTAGTGAAGAGCTTTGTACCGAGTATTGTCTATTTGTCTTGGCTCGGCCAGATCATTTAAATCATGCTTCCCTTTTTTTTTAAATTAAAGTGAATGACAATGGACACCTCCACATCTCCATGCAGGGGCTGACTGGCCATAAGGGAACACCGAGAGAATTTCCGGGGTCTGCACTAATTTGGGGTTGATTGCGGCGCCCACCGTCTGCACATAAGCTCCTGTGGTGCCGGTTTTGGCTTCTGGTGGGTGTGGCCTGTGACTCGCGCCAGAGTCATTAGATACAGGCCACGCCCACCTGGTTGCCGGTGGAACCCATGTGTTTATGTGCAGCCGGTGGGCAGCAGCAGAGACGGAAGGAGCGTGATGGGCGAGGGCAGAGGGAAGCGGTAATGTATTTTCTGTAGGTGTGTGTCTCTCCCTTCGTGTTTAGGTTAGTGGGAGACGGTTGCGGCGTGGCAGCTCGGGAATGTGAGTTTTTTTTTTTTTTTTTTTTTTTTACATTCGCCCAATAAGATGCACTGACATTTCCCCCCAATTTCGGTGGGGGGGGGGGGGGGGAGAAAAAGTGCGTCTTATAGGGCAAAAATACCGTATCTATTAGATTTGAGATTTGGTCATTTGAGGCTAGATTACGTTTATGTCTCAGGTCTGAAGATTAGTTAGATGTGGAACTTTTTTATTTTTCTTATTGAAGAGATTCCTACATACTTCCTGCCACAGCTGTAAACACAAATTTATACGGTATAATTTATTTCTGAATCTGATGATATTTTCTTGTAGGATCACTGGTATGAAATGTTCCAAATACAAAGTTCCAACCTACTGTATGTTTTTCTTGGCTAGTGAGTAGCTTTGTACCAAGTATTGTCTATTTGTCTTGGCTCAGCCAGATTATTTAAATCATGTTTTTTTTTTAAATTAAAGTGAATGACAATGGACACCTCCACATCTCCATGCAGGGGCTGACTGGCCATAGGGAACACAAAGAGAATTTCCAGGGGGACTGCATTAATTTGGGGTTGATTGGGCTGAACATAAACCTAGAAGGCAGCCGACTCCACCCAGAGCCTGTGCCAGAATTCACTGATTCCTCTTTTAAAGGAGCACTATCACGAAATTGTATAATATTAAAAACCCATACAAACACATTGGCTAATGAGAGGAGGGGTCACTTATACACCTGCACTGAATAAAACTCCCATTAAGCTTGTGGTTTTCTTCTCCTGGTAGGAATAAAATCCAGCGGTGACAGGTTTAGTGTATCAGGGGTGACAGAACCTGTCACCCGATTTCCTCTTCCCTCCATTAATAAAAACAAAAGACAAGCCTGGCTGGATATTTCTTGATGCCGGGTGTATAAGTGACCTTTCCTCCTGCCATCCAGCATATTTATATGGATTTTTATTGTTGGTTCATTTTTTCACGATAGTGTTCCTTTAACATCTTCCGCCACTCTCTATAGCTTCATCTTATTGACACACTGCTTGATTGGCTGGGAAGCACATTGGAAGTGGAGTTTAGCTGTAATAAAACGGGCTGATTTTTGAGCCCAGTCAACTCCTTCCCCATGTGCCAAGTGAAGGTGTGGATAGCTGGGTGTGGAAATCAGTAAGCCACCCATGGCGTGTTGTTTACCACTGCCTTCCTACACTTTGAACCGGTATAGAAGTATTTAGGACCCCTTATCAGTTGTTCGTGGTTTTCAGGGGGACATGGGTCTGGACTATTTCGAAACTAATAGGGGGCTGTTTGGCTCATCACTAATCTTGACCAGTGCCGGCATATGTGTAGCCTTTGGCCAGTGAAAGCATTTACGTAACAGTATTGGGCCTAGTTTGCACTGTTTAAACTTATTGTATGATATAGGGCAGGCCTGGAATCCAACCAGAATCAAATAACAATTAGGAAGTGTTACTGTGTTCAGTTTTATGGAGAGCCAGCATTCCACAGAAGCCAGGCGCACGCCACCCCCAGTCCTAAGAAGCAACAAATTGTGCCAAGCTGTCCATCTTAACAAACTCTATTAGTCAAATTCAATAAACGGAACAAATCTTTTGACACTTAAGGGGCAGGGGAGGAACTCGGAGAGCGGCCAGTAGTGGATCTCCCAGCGAGACCTTGGGAAATATTACTGTCAGTACAGATAAACATACGGCAGAGCAAGTGAGAGGAGGAGGTCAAGACAATCAGGAGATTCACTGCTGATGGGAAGCAGATTGGGTGGTGTATAAAACTGCTACATTTAACCTGTTGATGTCTAAGAATATGCTCACAAAGCAGCCTGGATGCATTCAGCGTCCAATGCCGCCAAGACATGGAAGCTCCCCATGTTCTACCTTAGTTGCCTCCCTATCAATGTGTGGGGGGGGGGGGGGGGGGTGAAGGAAGCAACTGCACCTTTTGGGTTATAAGCAAGGGTGGACTGGCCATAGGGAGGTCTTGGAGAATTACTGGTGGGCCGCACTAATTTGGGACCAGTTGGGCTGCTGCTTCTTACACTGGCGTTCATTTTCTGCATTGGACCCTAAGAAACCTCAGCCCATGGTTGGCCTCCATTGCTTTAGTCTCACGTGTCTGACCCCCCCTCCTGCCCCCCCCCCCCCCCTGCCACATTATTTGCTCCTACAAGAAAAAAGTTTCAGTACCTTTGGGTTGGCCACATTTAACCTGCTGATTTCTATGCCTATGCTCACAAAGCAGGCTGGATGCATCCAGCGTCAAATGCTGCCCAGACATGGAAGCTCTCCATGGTCTACCCTAGTTGCCTCCCTATCGACGTGGGGGGGGGGGGGTGATGGAAGCAATTGCACCATTTGGGTTATAAGCAAGGGTGGAATGGCTATAGGGAGGTCTTGGGGAATTACTGGTGCGCCGCACTGCTTTGGGGCCAGTTGGGCTGCATGTTTCTTACACTCCCATTTATTTCCTGCATTGAACCCTAAGAAACCTCAGTCCATGGTTGGTCTTCATTGCTTTAGTCTCACATGTCTGCCCCCCTCCTGCTCACCCCTGCCACATTATCTGCTCCTACAAGAAAAAAGCTTCAGTACCTTTGGGTTGGCCACTTCCACCCCTGGTCCCTCAATGCTATAGCCTGAGTCTTGGAGGACACTGGTTTAGTGGGGATGCCATGGGCTGGTCAAAGGCTGCCCGGGCCAGTAAAATCCTGGGTTGATTTTTGGCCCCAGTCAGCCACTGGTTATGAGACTGAACTACAGGCTAAATGATGCTTAGCTAAGCTGCACCCAAATAAACCCAACACTTAAGGTTTGCTACGGGAATTCCTGCTGAGTGCTCTATATTAATACATGTCAGAGGTCTAAAGATGTTTAAAAAGTTCCAAATTGTATTTACATATACTGGTGACTTTTATTGATAAAAGAACCTCTTAGACTTCTGTAAAGGAGTTTTAACTCCAGGTCTATCTTAGAACTTTAACGAATGCCAGGATTGTGGTGGGGGGCTTCCTGTTTCTGCTATAGCTTTATGGTAGGAGACCTTTAATTATTAAAATTATTTTATGGCCTTTGGGTTCCTGGTCTGTGGTCGGAGAGTTTTATGTTTCAGATTAGTAGCGTTTAGAAGCAATACGCCTCAAGGCCTCTCTGTTTTGAATTTTTGCAGTAAAGCAAATCTGTGGTCATCATTTTTTTAAATAAATGGATGTTCTTCATCAAAATCGTCGCAATCTTTTGCTTATATCAATGGATGTTTTCCACCATAATCTACTTCATCCTTTGCTTACATAAATGGATGTTGTCCATCAAAATCTTCTTCATTCTTTGCTTACATAATTGGCTGTTCTCCACCATAATCTAATTCATCCTTTGCTTCAATAAATGGATGTTCTCCATCATAATCTTCTTCACCCTTTTCTTACATAAATGGATGTTTTCCACCATAATCTTCTTCATCCTACCCTTACATAAATGGATGTCCTCCACCATAATCTTCTTCATACTTTGCTTACATGAATGGATGTTCTCCATCATAATCTTCATTCTTTGCTTACATAAATGGATGTTCTCCATCATAATCTTCATTCTTTGCTTACATAAATGGATGTTCTCCATCATAATCTTCTTCATACTTTGCTTACATAAATGGATGTTCTCCACCATAATCTTCTTCATACTTTGCTTACATGAATGGATGTTCTCCATCATAATCTTCATTCTTTGCTTACATAAATGGATGTTCTCCATCATAATCTTCATTCTTTGCTTACATAAATGGATGTTCTCCATCATAATCTTCTTCAAACTTTGCTTACATAAATGGATATTCACCATCATAATCTTCTTCATCCTACGCTTACATAAATGGATGTTCTCCATCATAATCTTCTTCATTCTTTGCTTACATAAATGGATGTTCTCCACCATAATCTTCTTCATACTTTGCTTACATAAATGGATGTTCTCCATCATAATCTTCTTCATACTTTGCTTACATAAATGGATGTTTTCCACCATAATCTTCTTCATCCTACCCTTACATAAATGGATGTCCTCCACCATAATCTTCTTCATACTTTGCTTACATGAATGGATGTTCTCCATCATAATCTTCATTCTTTGCTTACATAAATGGATGTTCTCCATCATAATCTTCATTCTTTGCTTACATAAATGGATGTTCTCCATCATAATCTTCTTCATACTTTGCTTACATAAATGGATGTTCTCCACCATAATCTTCTTCATACTTTGCTTACATGAATGGATGTTCTCCATCATAATCTTCATTCTTTGCTTACATAAATGGATGTTCTCCATCATAATCTTCATTCTTTGCTTACATAAATGGATGTTCTCCATCATAATCTTCTTCAAACTTTGCTTACATAAATGGATATTCACCATCATAATCTTCTTCATCCTACGCTTACATAAATGGATGTTCTCCATCATAATCTTCTTCATTCTTTGCTTACATAAATGGATGTTCTCCACCATAATCTTCTTCATACTTTGCTTACATAAATGGATGTTCTCCATCATAATCTTCTTCATACTTTGCTTACATAAATGGATGTTCTCCATCATAATCTTCTTCATCCTACGCTTACATAAATGGATGCTCTCCATCATAATCTTCTTCATACTTTGCTTACATAAATGGATGTCCTCCATCATAATCTTCTTCATACTTTGCTTACATAAATGGATGTTCTCCATCATAATCTTCTTCATACTTTGCTTACATAAATGGATGTTCTCCGTCATAATCTTCTTCATCCTACACTTACATAAATGGATGTTCTCCATCATAATCTTCTTCATACTTTGCTTACATAAATGGATGCTCTCCATCATAATCTTCTTCATACTTTGCTTACATAAATGGATGTTCTCCATCATAATCTTCTTCATACTTTGCTTACATAAATGGATGTTCTTCGTCATAATCTTCTTCATCCTACGCTTACATAAATGGATGTTCTCCATCATAATCTTCTTCATACTTTGCTTACATAAATGGATGTTCTCCGTCATAATCTTCTTCATCCTACGCTTACATAAATGGATGTTCTCCATCATAATCTTCATACTTTGCTTACATAAATGGATGTTCTCCATCATAATCTTCTTCATACTTTGCTTACATAAATGGATGTTCTCCGTCATAATCTTCTTCATCCTACGCTTACATAAATGGATGTTCTCCATCATAATCTTCTTCATACTTTGCTTACATAAATGGATGTTCTCCATCATAATCTTCTTCATACTTTGCTTACATAAATGGATGTTCTCCATCATAATCTTCTTCATACTTTGCTTACATAAATGGATGTTCTCCATCATAATCTTCTTCATACTTTGCTTACATAAATGGATGTTCTCCATCATAATCTTCTTCATACTTTGCTTACATAAATGGATGTTCTCCATCATAATCTTCTTCATACTTTGCTTACATAAATGGATGTTCTCCATCATAATCTTCTTCATACTTTGCTTACATAAATGGATGTTCTCCGTCATAATCTTCTTCATCCTACGCTTACATAAATGGATGTTCTCCATCATAATCTTCTTCATTCTTTGCTTACATAAATGGATGTTCTCCACCATAATCTTCTTCATACTTTGCTTACATAAATGGATGTTCTCCACCATAATCTTCTTCATACTTTGCTTACATAAATGGATGTTCTCCATCATAATCTTCTTCATACTTTGCTTACATAAATGGATGTTCTCCACCATAATCTTCTTCATCCTACGCTTACATAAATGGATGTCCTCCATCATAATCTTCTTCATTCTTTGCTTACATAAATGGATGTTCTCCATCATAATCTTCATTCTTTGCTTACATAAATGGATGTTCTCCATCATAATCTTCTTCATCCTACGCTTACATAAATGGATGTTCTCCATCATAATCTTCTTCATTCTTTGCTTACATAAATGGATGTTCTCCGTCATAATCTTCTTCATCCTACGCTTACATAAATGGATGTTCTCCATCATAATCTTCTTCATACTTTGCTTACATAAATGGATGTTCTCCATCATAATCTTCTTCATACTTTGCTTACATAAATGGATGTTCTCCATCATAATCTTCTTCATACTTTGCTTACATAAATGGATGTTCTCCATCATAATCTTCTTCATACTTTGCTTACATAAATGGATGTTCTCCATCATAATCTTCTTCATACTTTGCTTACATAAATGGATGTTCTCCGTCATAATCTTCTTCATCCTACGCTTACATAAATGGATGTTCTCCATCATAATCGTCTTCATACTTTGCTTACATAAATGGATGTTCTCCATCATAATCTTCTTCATACTTTGCTTACATAAATGGATGTTCTCCATCATAATCTTCTTCATACTTTGCTTACATAAATGGATGTTCTCCATCATAATCTTCTTCATACTTTGCTTACATAAATGGATGTTCTCCATCATAATCTTCTTCATACTTTGCTTACATAAATGGATGTTCTCCGTCATAATCTTCTTCATCCTAGGCTTACATAAATGGATGTTCTCCATCATAATCTTCTTCATACTTTGCTTACATAAATGGATGTTCTCCATCATAATCTTCTTCATACTTTGCTTACATAAATGGATGTTCTCCATCATAATCTTCTTCATACTTTGCTTACATAAATGGATGTTCTCCATCATAATCTTCTTCATACTTTGCTTACATAAATGGATGTTCTCCATCATAATCTTCTTCATACTTTGCTTACATAAATGGATGTTCTCCGTCATAATCTTCTTCATCCTACGCTTACATAAATGGATGTTCTCCATCATAATCTTCTTCATACTTTGCTTACATAAATGGATGTTCTCCATCATAATCTTCTTCATACTTTGCTTACATAAATGGATTTTCTCCATCATAATCTTCTTCATTCTTTGCTTACATAAATGGATGTTCTCCACCATAATCTTCTTCATACTTTGCTTACATAAATGGATGTTCTCCACCATAATCTTCTTCATTCTTTGCTTACATAAATGGATGTTCTCCACCATAATCTTCTTCATACTTTGCTTACATAAATGGATGTTCTCCACCATAATCTTCTTCATTCTTTGCTTACATAAATGGATGTTCTCCATCATAATCTTCATTCTTTGCTTACATAAATGGATGTTCTCCATCATAATCTTCTTCATTCTATGCTTACATAAATGGATGTTCTCCATCATAATCTTCTTCATTCTTTGCTTACATAAATGGATGTTCTCCATCATAATCTTCATTCTTTGCTTACATAAATGGATGTTCTCCATCATAATCTTCTTCATTCTTTGCTTACATAAATGGATGTTCTCCATCATAATCTTCATTCTTTGCTTACATAAATGGATGTTCTCCATCATAATCTTCATTCTTTGCTTACATAAATGGATGTTCTCCATCATAATCTTCTTCATCCTACGCTTACATAAATGGATGTTTTCCATCATAATCTTCTTCATTCTTTGCTTACATAAATGGATGTTCTCCATCATAATCTTCTTCCTTCTTTGCTTACATAAATGGATGTTCTCCACCATAATCTTCTTCATTCTTTGCTTACATAAATGGATGTTCTCCATCATAATCTTCTTCCTTCTTTGCTTACATAAATGGATGTTCTCCACCATAATCTTCTTCATTCCTTGCTTACATAAATGAATGTTCTCTATCATTATCTTCTCCAACCTTTACTTACACAAATGGATGTTCTCTATCATAATGTTCTTCCTCCTTTGCTTACATAAATGTATGTTCTCTATCATAATCTTCTACATCCTTTGCTACATAAATGGACCTTCTCCATCATAATCTTCACCATCCTTTGCTTACATAAATGAATGTTCTCCATCAAAATGTTATTCATTTTTTTCCTAAATAAGTGACTCTTCTCAAAATGTTCTTCATCCTTTTCTTACATATACTGATGTTTTTCATAGAAACATGCACAGTATGATCTTTACTATCGCGCAGTGCACCATCTGACCACATAGAGGTCGTTTCAGAGGTCGTTTTCTTTTCTCCTCAGTGTGCTGTCCTGTACTTGATGTTCTAGCCATTTCCCTAGAGCACCCAAACCACCATATCAGATCAGGAAAACCCACCACGGTGGATAACCATTAACCAAACATATCGGGCAGGGTTCCTGGAAGCGACCACGGTCACTTTTTATCAGTAGGGGTCAGCTAGTCATCGTAGTAGAGGAAAATATTACCGAATGAACAGTAAAAAGTTAAAACCTAGATCCAAGTTGATTCTTTAATCCCGGGTAGTGACAAGGCAAGATGGTACCCGGGGTATTACCCACATTCTGCAGAAGGGAGAGAGAAATAGGGAAAGAGAGTCTGAGAGAGGCAAGGAGACGGATGAACAGAGTAGATTGTGGGGTAAGAAGAGCTCAAATGTGGGAGCACTTTGGAGTACGGTTTGGGTGAAAAATGAAAGGCAAGTACACTTTACATCTGGTGCTAAATCGATGAAAATGCTCTGCCCCCGGTGGCTGCCTGTGCATTGCAGCATTGTGATTAGGTGCTAAAGTATGCTGATATAAACACGCTGCCTGCTATTGTACTGGAGAGCGGCCACGCCCACTGGCTGGAAATTTCAAAAACAAGCAAAAACTTCAAAATAGGATTTCTCTGCTTTGGGGGGTTCTAAAAAAGAAAAAAGAAACAGCGAACATAAGGAGCTTCATTCCTATGTAATGTTATGCTCTATGTAGTTGCCAGGATAATTCCTTTAAATATATTAAAAAACAACATGATGGCACATAGCATTGACTCCGCCGAACCACCAATGAACTAGTAAAAAAAAAGAGTCCTGCCCCAGTGGTTCCATCTGGGGCGGCTGCCTCACCTGGCCTTATTACCGGTGCACCCCTGGTCGTAAACCCCAAAGGCCAGCCATGGCTAGAGAATCTCTTCAAAGGGAAAGCTTTAAAGTGGACCAAAACCCACGCCGATCCAGCCTGGGAATCTTATAGATCGATCCCCTCCCCTCAGAGCATCCATTAACGGGATGCCCCGCTGTTTGAAATCACCCAGGTCGCCCCATACACTTATACAGCCGCGGCCATATCTGCACTATCCCTCTAGCAGGGTGCGTGCCTGCGCCAGGCATTTGTGAATGGCCGGTGCGGGCGCGCTCCCTGTTAGAGGGAAGTGGGGAATGCGTCCGCCAGGGAGCTGATTGGATGAGCGGCCGCGCATGCGTAGTAGGACTGGGAAGAGGTGAGTTGGCATCAGCGATCTGGGTGGCCCCGGCTAACGGGATGCCCCTGGGAAAAGGACCAAAATCCAGGATAGTCAAACCACCCAGATCGCCCCATACACTTACACAGCCACGCCCGCATCCCCGCTATCCCTCTAGCAGGACGCATTCCCTGTGAATGGCTGGCGCGGGGGAAACGTCCACCAGCGCGCTTGGAGCCACTGGCCTTAAACAAAGACTTAGGCCCTTATTTATGAAGGAATAGCGACAGGTAGCAACTGGTGAGCGGCCGGTAATGACGGGCCCCGCCACGAGAACGCCGGCTCCCCACCACAATCACACATTTTTCAAGCCAATCCTGCTTAGCGACTGAGATAGCGCCATATAGCGACTCATTCATCATTATTCCAGCCTCAGCCCACAGCGCCAGCGTCCGACCTAGAACAGCAACAGGTATGACCTCTCGCTACCTGTCGCTCTCCAATGCATTTCAATGGAACAATTTTTAAATATTAATAATTAATTGTTATTAATGGTTTTTTTTTTTTTAAATGTGAAAAATTCTGTGACCACTTCTGCCATTTTAGATAATTTTTAAGGGAAAAAAATAAAAAAAAAAATTGTACAGAATTGATATTACAGGTCTGATATTAATGTATTCATATTACTAAATTATTTTAAAAACTGTTTTTGGGGTGGGGGGTTTGGGGGTTAAAAAACTACTTTTAACACATCGCCTCCAGCGCTCTGGGGTTTAAACATGCATTTCACAGCGCAATAATTTTTTGAGCGTGATTTTTTGATGAATATGGTGGAAGCCGGTCGCTCTGACCAGTCGCTATCATGCGCACCCATACATCGCGGAACCTGTCAAATAGCGACTCGTAACATTGTATTCAACATTGCGCCACACCGACTGAGTCGCTGTCAACAACCGAACAACGGCCAAGCACAGCGACTACTAGCGGGCGCTGTGAAGATCCCCTCAACTGCCATAGAAACATAGAAGGTTGACGGCAGAAGGAGACCATACGGTCCATCTAGTCTGCCCTTATGTGTATACTGTATGTTCTCTGAATCTTATGTGTATACTGTATGTTCTCTTTATCTTATGTATATACTGTATGTTCTCTGTATCTTATGTGTATACTGTATGTTCTCTTTATCTTATGTGTATAATGTATGTTCTCTTTATCTTATGTATATACTGTATGTTCTCTGTATCTTATGTGTATACTGTATGTTCTCTGAATCTTATGTGTATACTGTATGTTCTCTTTATCTTATGTATATACTGTATGTTCTCTGTATCT